>JAPWTK010001453.1:0-40406 GCA_029963805.1 Aromia moschata
AGATTCGTTTAATGCGCTTGATGGATGAAGTAGATTTTGAAGAAGATATTGCTTTTGACGATTTAGAAATTGAATAATTATAATATACAATATTGAACAGAATATTACGACAGAACAGGAGACAAACAGTGGTGGCGATAATAAAAAGTGATACTGGCTCTGTAAAGAAGACTCAAAAATGAAGTAATTCTGTAAATTATTATCCATAAAGTCACTATGCTTATCTTACGCAGAATATTTGTGCGAAAATCGGGCTCAATGTACCTTCAGACTTCGACTATTCATAAATATGTTTAATTAAAGTTATATTCGTTTTGTATACAGTATACAGTATACAGTGTTCGCCATAAAGTTAGAATCATATGGGATTTTTTTTTAAATATTAGAGTTTGATAAAAACTTTTGGTGACAATCACTTCTGCTTCTAAAATAATTTAAAATGCACCAATTCAAAATTGACAGCTAACATCTGGCAACTGTTAAATTTGTGATTTTCCAAAAAAATCTTTAGAAAATGGCCTAAATTGTTAATATTTCGAAAAGTGTTACTAATAAATTATGTTCCTAATGATATTTTACGCCTACATATGTCGATTTTGAGCGAAACATTTTGATATTCAAAAATTTTTATATTTTCAAAGTTTTTGATTCACTCATTAAAACGCTTCAAAGCAGTATAAAGTCTGCCATTGCAATACATACTGTTCTAATAAAATTCGTAGATATCGTTGGTTTCGAAGATTATTGATAGTCTTAACCGAAAAAAGGTACTATCGGGATTATTTTCCACTTTCCATAAAAACCGCCAATTATTTGTTAACTGTTTTTTTTATTAAACTTAATTTTGTTAGCTAACTTGTTTTGTCTTAACACGAAATAACAACTTAAAAATAATAAACAATAAATAAATCACTTTAAAAAAAGAACTTAATATGCAAAAAAAATAATCAGTAATAGCCATGGAATGCCGTTGCAAGCTACATAAACCTTACATCTCTGTGTGACTTAATTTTCCATTCATTTCATCAGTTTTATGCAAAATCTCTATGTTTCAGAACAATAAAAGTTTTTAAAAAATTTCACTCCACTACGTGGATGTGAAGTAAAGTCAAGCACTCTCAAGCAGTAGTACATATCTCCCAAAGTAAGCACTCCCAAGCAGTAGTATATATATATACATATATATCAATCTAAATATATAATCAGTGGATGTAAGGACTGTAGAAACTGATAAAACCGTATGGCACCTTATCTTATAATACTTTGAACTTGAATATTTTATTATATTATATTGTGAAGTGAAAATAGACTTTAAAACAAACTAATTTTCAATCTTAGTTCTTCGATGCAAGTATATTTAATTTTAGTGGATTTTCCAAACTTAACCGTCCCTCTCTCCTCTTTTGAACCCCACTGTTTCTGATTCGCAATTTGATTAGAAAATGACTTTACTGGATCTAAAGCCTCAATCAAAATAACTTTACCAACATCTGACAGAGCTGTAAATTATCTAATTTTTCCAAATAATTTTAACATTTCAAAAAATAATAAGAAAAATTACCAAATAAAAAAAATAGTTATATTCGGTTGTTATCAATAGTCGTTGGGATATAGATACACAAGTTCTAATTTTTCGTTATTATCTACGAGTATTACCCAAATATTTCGAATAGTGCATTTTATATTACTTTATAACGAAATTTCGTACCTGTCAGTTTATGTTTTTTACAATTTGCTATGCTTCCCATTTTTTTTAATTCGTAAAATAATACACCTAAACAAAAACACGTTACTGCCCCGCATTGAGAAAGAGGGTGGGTGCGTCGGAAATCCTTCGACTAGCGTCGAAAACGAGTGGGGTAGTTTTCGTAAGTGCTTACGGCATTAGAGGTTCCATTTTAATCTAGCGCTAACGTTTTTTAGCTGTAGGTCTATTGCCATTGAAATAAAGAATACTATCATTATAAACGCAACGACAATAGACTTAATGCACAATGCGCAGCTAGGCGCACGTGAAGTGACAAAGCTCCGAAACCACCCCTAATCCAACAAGTATAACTAGAAACACACATGCACAACGCAGCGGTCCACAATACCTCCAGTGTATAACCGGCACACGTTCCGCGACTTTTACCGCTGCATCAGCGGTTCTAAACTATGGAATAATATGGACGAAAAGTATTGATCAAACGATTTTAAATAAAACCAAATAAACGGTTAAAATACATTTTTCAATTAACACCGCAGGAGTACAAAGTTCAATGCGCGTATTTCGCCAACCAGATGGACATCATCGGGGGATCATTAAAATCAAAGTTTAATCTGAGAATCGATCCTATTTATACATACTAGAATTTCGGTTACGATTCGGTGAACTGTAATTTTCCTCCTTATACATTGGACCATTATCAATATACAATACCTATATGTTCTTTAAATCCAAATAAAACACATTCTTTCGTATGTCCAATAAATGTTTTACATTTTTTTTAAATCAATTCTGTATCAGACCATTATTTTTATTCATGCTACAAATATCATCAATTGATACTAATCTTTGTATTTTAAGTGACCCATATGTTTTTTATATTTAAATAAAATGATCCTTAATTGTATGCCAAATATACTTCTTTTTTTACAATTTCTTCACATAAACATTTTTACAATTTATTCATTTAGTTATATAAATAACTAGCTTCTCGTTACTGATTATCTTATTTTAGGCATTGTCTAAATGTTTTTACCCAAATCTTAAAATATATTTGAAGTAAGTACTTAAAAATGTAATATAGAAATTGGGAAGAGAAAGTGAATTCCAAATATGAGATAAGTAGCAAGAACACGAGAATTTTCGAAGTAAATTGTACTTAATGTGATTCTGTATTCGTCAAAAATATCAGTTTTAACCAGATTCAACCCTTTAAGACGCATGAATATAAGGGTTACGCAAAAAAATAAATTTCACTTATTGGTATGTAGGGGGGGGTTAATAGGTACATAAACCTCTGAAACTCTAGGGCATTTGAAAAATATAATTGTGCGATGGATTCGTTAAACTAAAAAAAAAAAAAAATATATGTCAAAACAAATCACAAATAATGATGGTTTCCCAACGTACCTCTCTCAGTAATCTAAAACTTAAAATATATAATAGTATGTATATTAGTCTTTTTATCACTAATATATATAATAATAATCAATTTTAGGTTGATTATTACGGTTCGTATTTTTAGTATAAGTGGAAATATTTTCTAGGCGCAAACAATATTAATACTTTTTGCTTTATTGTCTGTTTCTAGAAACTTTTAGGTAAAAACGACTAAACTGTAGGTATTTTTCACTTTTTAAGATATTGGGGACCAACCTTAGTTTATTAAGAAGGAAGGCGCATAATTAAATTTTCGAAAATGCTAACGATCTTAAAAAAACTCTGGGTATCGCTATTTAGATCATTCCAACATCACTGAAAATGAATCTTATGTCAAAAATTTTGAATCAAAATGGCGGATCCTATATTCACCGCAAAAACTTGAAAATGGTTACGGCTAGGTTTCTAGAGCCACTGAATTTTACATTTTCAAACATAAGGTTGCTACCCCATATCAAAATATAACTCAACAATCCATTTTGCCAATGAATAGTATTGGGTTATGGGGTTTTGGGGTTGTACGATGGTAGTGCTGTAGGATTACATGAGCCAGCTACCACTATATTGTAAAGTTTTGGACGTCTATTGGATAACATGTACGTTTTCTCAATGTATGTACACTCGATTCCCTCTTAAGTCACATTCACTTAATTCACATTTCCTCTTATTTCTCCACGTTTTTCCCTATTATGTCACGAAACTGTACCTCTTAAGTCGCCGCCTGTAAAAGTTTTAGAACTACGTTTGGAAATTGGATTCTCGCATGAATATGTACAATTTTTATTGAAAAAAATGATTGTGTAATACATTAAGGGGGCTTTCCTGCTTTTCGGTTTCAAAAAATCGTTTTTTTACTGAAATAGATGCGTTATACATTCAAATTTATTGTCCTGAAATTTTAAAGTGATCCGCATATTAGTTTTCGAGTTACAGCCGGATTAGTGACGACGGTCCCAGCGCTTGAAAAGAGTCACGCAGGGAAATGGACAGTGTAATGGAAGTGTTTCAACGATCCGAAGAAAAGCATAATGTAAAATATGCTCAGTATATTGGCGACGGGGACAAGTAAGACTTTGGATTTGGACCCGTACAACAACGATCCGAAAGTAATGAAAAAGGAATGCGTCGGTGGAGAAAAACGCATGGGAACCAGGCTCCGTAATGCGAAGAAAACAAATAAGGGACTCGGGGAAGAGGTACAGAAAAAACTGACCATCAAGGTAATAGGCGAATTGACAACGTATTACGGTCTCTTACTTATTATCCGTATTCGGCGAAATACGGATTCAGTGGAAAAAATGCGTGATGCTATCTGACGTGAAGCCAAATGAGGTATACAAGGCAGATGAGGGTGTCCTGTACAGGCCCCGAATTGATGACGAACTGTAAGTAAAAAAATTTCATAATTATATGAAAAAAAAACGTAAAAATAACTTCAAATGCATTTTTCTCAAAACAACGTTTTTGAAACTGGAATGAGATTTTTTGTCGGACACTAATTAACCGATTTTGATTATTTTTCTTTTAAAATGTTCACAAATGATGCCATTAGTGCTCAACATAGGATTTTTTTGATATTGCAAAAATTCGATTTTTAATAACAATTTAAAGGTAGAAATTTAAGGTGAAAATCGAACTTTTTTTTTCAAAGTTGCACCAAATCGCGTAAAATTTGAATTTCAAAAAACCCCTATGATAAACACTAACAAAAACCCTATATTTCATAAAAATGTTTCATTTTTTGATTTCAGATGAATATCGTCGTAGAAAATTCTCATTTACATGAGACATTTATAGCGATAAAGCGGAAAACCCCCTTAAATATAGACACCTAACCTTTAAAATAGGTTAGGTGTCTTTTAAAAATATTTAACCTTTAAAATATTCATTCAAGTGGAAAATTGAACTTTGTCACGCACGACTGGGTGTACTCGTACTTACGTTGATTTTTTTCGTTCAGCTGGCTCATTTTTCATTATAAAAAGTGCTGTGGTATATCTCTAAATATTTCTTTTTGCAACTAAAAACACGAAAAAGTTGAGGTTATGATTGCGACTTAAAAGATAATGAATTTCGCGACTTAAGCGAGAAGATGATGCACGGATTTGGTGACTTAAGAGGGAATCGAGTGTATTTTTTGACGAGATTTCCTTAAACTGACACTTTCTGAATAATAATATCTGACGAAAAATAGTCTGTTTTTGGGATAGATTTTTGTTTTGTTTGCCTGCTTAAAATATTGCTTTGAATATAATAAAAGCGAAAAAATATAAAGACAGTGTAATGTGTTTCTACTTCTAACTTTTTTTCTGAGGGGTTGAAACATTTTTGGGACCGCTGTGCCGACAACGCTCCGCACCACCTTACCGCACATTCGCCCAGTTAATTTAGCATATGCATGTACCAAATCAAGTTTCAATCATTATTTTTGTTATCTCAGCCCACACCCCTTCTCTACCGGACTTGCCACCCCGCTGCACATGCATAAATTCGGCATGCGTGTACTTACTGCCGGTTCCACCCTACGCGCCCTACACCCTACGGACACGATTATTATTATTATTCATTCCGAGCGATGCAGAGTCATTTGGAAATCGGTAAGGGTGGCTGATCATTCCGTTTGAATGAGTGCCCACGTGGCTCGTGTCACATGAATGCCGATATATGGGGCATTCGGTTCTCATTGAAAGGCGTAATTGGCGACACGCGTGTCCGTCGATCTCAAACGATCGTTCGCGACGACGAAAATCATCGTTTTCCAGAAATATTTTCGTAGTCTAATAGATAAAAACACTCCACCTTGCATTAATTAGGGCAAAATGTTTTTTTCTATGACTATTTGGTATGAGGTGGGGAGTGTGAAACTAAGTTTTCGACCTCGAAAGCCGGGGGGAGAACTTTTTGGCAGGCGAAAAACCACGAAATTTTCGCACTTTTTTTTTAGTTTTTTTGCTTATATCTCCTAAACGACTCACGCTACAGAAAATTTTATACGTTTCGAAATTAAAGTAGATAAAGTTGTCTACAAAATTCATTGATCATTATTAGTGTTGAGTAATTCCAGGAAAAAAATAGTAAAGGAACAAAAATACGTATACATACTATTTACAATTGAGATATTGAACTATTTACGGTTTACATTTTCAACCGTTTTGATGGCCCAGGTTGAGGTTCCTCTTCTACTGAAGGTATATCGAAATGCAAGTTATTATCATCTGTCTCCTCGTCAACTGCAACAAAAGTGTTAATTATGAATGTACTTGGTATGTCATGAATTGGATAATTGAATGGAGTGACGTAATAAAGATAAGAAAAGTGGAAATATTTACATGCAATGTGATAGTACATGTTACGATAATTACCCAGTCCATCTTCGGTGGTATCCACGTCATCTTCTTCAATTTCAAGGTTGGTGTGCATGAAGTGCCCGAGCAATTGAGGCATATTGTGGTACACTTCAAGCTAGATTTTCGTCAGGTGCACGCACCGATGCACCCTATCTTGCAGCTGCAAAACACCAATTGCAGCAATGATTGGGGTGCCGCTTCTTTTTTATTTTCACGGGAGTGAGACCATGGCTATCTCGTTTCCATCCCCAGTGAAGGGGGTCCTAGTTATTTTCCAGTCAGCACTGGACTTGCAGAAACGTTCTGCGGTAATGGTTGTTGGCTGCATCAAGGGTCGGTGGCAATCGTGGCAAACTGAACTCCCCTTTGAAGACATCTTGATAAATTGGTGATACCTCATCTTGTCAAGAGATGGATCTGTGACTGCACTGGTGCCATACAATGCAATGAAAATAGATTCTACTGCTTTGCTAATTTGGGCTGTTGATGCTGTTGTCTCATAAAAAGTAGATGCCGCTTCCTTTAATGGAGGGTTTGTTTTCAAGGAGGGCTCATACTTTGGTCTTGCCATGTCCAAAAGGGAATGACGGTGTGTCACAACCGGGGAAGGCGTGAGCAAAATTTAATCAGGATCATACTTATACGATGATGTTGAGAATAATATGCCAGGTTTGTCAGTCTTTCCTGGTTTCAGCATGTATAAGTTCCTTTTGGTTGAACTAGGAATCCCAGTTAGCAAAACAAGAACGTCAACATCTTCGCTGATTATAAATACACAGTCGAAATTGGGAGACTGAGACAATGCTGTTGTCACAATGAGAACATCAGCATCCTCTGATGCCTGTAATATTTTTATGCAATTCGCTTCGAAGTGTGTTTTCAACAACTAGATTAGATTGTTTTTATTTTTCTCATTACCTAAAAACTTTTCCTGGGACACAGCAGGGAGAGTTATTTCTTCGAAGGTGATGTCTACAGATGTGTTCATTTTGGAACGGCGAAACCTTTCCGAGCTTTTTTGTACCCCGCTCATTTGCATCACCGCAGGACCGTAAAAAATAATTGCTATTTTTTTCATAGAAATTGAATTTATATGTAAATTCAAAATTAATTTAAAAATCAGAGTCTCATCTAAATTCGTCGATTTTCAAACTTCCGTAGAATACGTACCACACGACATACAATTGCCAATTGCCAATGTATTATATAGGAAATTTTGTGTACTTTAATTTCTAAACTTAATTAAATTAATAAAATCTTCTGTAGCATGAGTCGTTTAGGAGATATGAACAAAAAACTAAAAAAACTGCGAAAATGTGGTTTTTTGCCTGCCAAAAGTTCTCCACCTGGCTTTCGAGGTCGAAAACTTAGTTTCACACTTCCCACCTTATACCAAACAGTACTAGAAAAAAATCATTTGCCCTAATTAATGTAAGCTGACCCTTCTGAGGCTACGCATCAACTGGGCTATCGCTGATTATTAACTTCATGTGTCACTTAAATCCCAAGAGTTACATCGTTTCCATTTAATCATCATAACATAGTATAAAACAAAGTCGCTTCCCGCTGTCTGTCTGCCCCTATGTATGCTTAGATCTTTAAAACTCCGCAACGGATTTTGATTCGTTTTTTTTTTAATAGATATAGTGCATGCATAATATAGTAGAGAAACACTGATAATTTTAGAGATTTCTAATGTGATGTCGTAAACACCGTGCGATGCCGGGGCGGGTTGCTAGTTTAAAATAAGCGACTTAATAAAGGACACACTTATTCAAGTTTGAAAGAACCGTTCATTTTAGATATATATAGTGGTTATTAAAGTAACTTAATATAACAATAAATATAAATGAATATCATAACATAGTATAAAACAAAGTCGCTTCCCGCTATCTGTCCCTATCTACTACCTATGTATGCTTAGATATTTAAAACTACGCAACGGATTTTTTTTAATAGATAGAGTGATTCAAGAGGAATTTTTATATGTATAATATATGCATAATATAGTAGAGAAACACTGATAATTTTAGAGGTTTCTAATGTGATGTAGACCGTGCGAAGCCGGGGCGGGTCGCTAGTTAATGATAAAACAATATTACTAACAATACATTTTTTTAATGATAATTAAAATAACGAAGTTAGTATTTACTTCCGGTATATCCGAAAGTGCGCATTATTTTAGATGTGAAGAACATCCCCGAAAACCCCCAGATACAATTTTTCACCTCCATATTATTTATAGTTCTCCAAAAATGTTTAATAGGTTACTCGCTGTGAAGCACCCTGTATAATATATAATATAAATTGATGTTAGAAAATTAAAAAAAAAAGGTAGTTGTGCCACAATTCCAAGTTGGTTTTGGAAGAATTAACTTGGCTTGGTAAGTTTTTGAAGAAGATTGTTTTGAGGTTATTTTAAGTTATGTAGTTTATTAGATTTTTATCCAAATCGGACGAGCTAAAGTTATGCAATTTATTAAAACTATATTCGATTAATTTTCACGCCCTCAATTTTTAAGGGTTAACATGCTAGAGATGATTATTATTAATAAGTATAAAAACAAAAAAAATATGAGGCAGAACGGCTCCTCCTAGACCTCTATACCACCTATTTTAGTAATTACACAGTGGACAGAATTTTAAAAAAACTTATATTACACAGGCCTACAAAAAAATTTTTTTTGGTGCAGCTCTGTTTGTATCTATGGTTGGCACGGTAGGTAGTATGAACTATGTATATTGCCGTTAGTTAATGTCAGCTGACAGCTCTGGTTTACCTACTGGTTTACCTTATTCTCATTTTAATTCGTTTCCGGTCTTATTTGAAAACAGTCAATTTTGCAATAATTCCTATAAAATTTATCTTATTATTTTATTATGGCAAGTAAGTTGAGATGTTGTGCTAACGATCCTGATATGTTTTGTTACATTTGTGGTGAATACATATTGAAAGATCAGCAAAAATCGATTACTGACACTGCAATTCGCTTGTATTTTGCTTACTTCGGTATTGAAATTCGCAACCAAGATAAAGTGTGGGTGCCTCATAGTGTTTGTAAAATGTGCATTGAACATTTGCGGCAATGGGAAAAAGGAATGCGAAAATCTTTGAAGTTTGGAGTACCAATGATTTGGCGAGAACAAAAAAAATCATCATGACTGTTATTTTTGTATGACGAATGTAGTGGGCATCAACAAAAACAATCGCTACAAGTGGAAGTATCCCAATATTTCTTCAGCAATAAGACCTATTCCCTCAGTTCCACTACCAATTTTTTATAATGCAGTACAGGAATCTGAGTAGTATCAAATGGAAGTTTCTGAAGAAGATGATGATTTGGAATATTGTGGAGAACATCAAATCCTAAAACATTTTCACAAAGTGAGCTTAATGATCTCATCAGAGACTTACATCTTTCAAAAGAGCGTGCTGAGTTGCTAGCATCCAGATTAAAAGAAAAAACTTGCATTTCCTCTGGTGTACGAATTACTTCATATCCCAGGAGAGAACGAAACTTTTTGCATTTTTTTCTTCTGATGAAAATTTGGTATATTGTAATGATGTGAACGGCTTGCTGATTTTCATGGGCTTGAAGATTTAACATGCAAGTGATTGGCGTCTCTTTATTGACAGTAAAAAGAAGTCTTTTCAAAGTAGCCCTTTTACATAATGGCAATAAGCATGCTTCTATTCCACTTGTCCACTCTACATCTATGAAAGAAGAATATGAGGTAATTTCAGTTATTTTACAGAAAGTAAAATATTTTGAACATAATTGAGCGATTTGTGTCTACTTGAAGATGGTTAATTTTTTGTTGGGTCAACAGAATGGTTATACGAAATACCCTTGTTTTATTTGTTCCTGGGACAGTCGAGCCAAATCAAATCATTGGACACAAAAAATTGGTCTGTGAGAGATGTTCTTGTTGTTGGTGAAAGCAATGTCATAAATCAGCGTTTGGTTCCCCCAGAAAAAATCATTCTTCCACCTAGGCAAATAAAGTTACGGCTCATGAAGCAATTTGTTAAAGCTCTGGACAGAAATGGTCAATGTTTTAAGTTCATTTCTCATAAATTTCCTGGATTGAGTACTGAGAAATTAAAAGCAGGAATTTTTTATGGGCCTCAAATACGTGAATTAATTAAAAACTCTACATATTTTGAAGCTTCTATGTCTAATATAGAACACGGAGAAGAAATGAAATAGAAGCAACAAGAACTGTTGCACAAAACTTCCTTGGAAATTACAAGGCTGATAACTATAAAGTTATCAAAGTTAAAAGAGTTCGTCGAGGAAATGCTTAACTTCAAAAATGTTGGCTGTAATATGAGCATAAAGGGCACTGCGTATAGATCACTTTCAACATAATTTAGGAGATCTTAGCGAAGAACAAGGAGAATGCTTCCATGAAGATATAAAAACAATGGAGAAAAAGGTACCAAGGAAGATGGGACATTCATATGATGGCCGATAATTGGTGGGGACTTATGCGTAATTGCCCGAGACAATTTCACTCAAGAAAATCACTCAAAAGACCATTTTTTGATGTATAATCCCAAAATAAATTGATATTTTTGTAAAAATTGTTTTTTTTGTTATAAACTAGAGATGATATAAAAATGCGACTGTTTTTTTTTTTGTATCAGCTCACAAACCATACTTAAAATCAGGTCTAAAATCTTAGGCACCAAAATGTGTGTAGACCAGTGTTATTCTTCGGCCCCCACCACAGGGTACCCACGTGCGGGGCTAATTAGAACAAATTGTAAGGGAAATATTTACAAAATATGAAAACATACTTACAGGGTGGCACAATAGTGAGATAAATTAGCATTACTGTTTTTAATGTACGAAATACAAAAAAATGACAAAGAGAAAATCCTATGAAAAAAAAACGAAGGAATTGAGCCGTCATTGTCGCCTTAATAAAAAATCTCCATATAAAGCAAAACCAAATTGCCCAAAATATCAACATTAATCAAGCAAGCGTTTTAAGGGTTCTAATAAAAATAATTACCATGATTATATAATTTAGCTTCACCAAGAACTTTCCGAAAATGATTTTGAGAAACTAGTTGAACCTAGCATGTGGTTGTTAGGATAAAGTGGCAGGAAATAAAAACTTTTTTAACCTTGTTCTATTTATGACGAATATAAATATGTTTCACAACAAAAGATCAATCCGAATCAATTCCGAACCGCATCAATTTCGAATAATTAATAAAATCAAAACAAGTGGTCAGGGAATGTGTGGGGCGGAATAATAGGCCGATATTTAATTTGAGGAACATTTTCCTATTCCCTATTTTGTTTTTTTTGAAGAACATTTAAGTGGAATATTGTATTTACATATTTTTAAGAAATGAAATTAATTTCCAATCCTATTACAAGATATCCCTTTAAGCATAAGGGTAATAATGTGGCTTCAAATGGATGAAGCTCCTGATGAAACATTTTCATCAAGACTTTTCAATATTCATTTCCAAAATCGTTGGATTGGAAGAAATGAATTCAAAATTGGCCCCCAGACTGACTTCAGGCTTGACTTCACCGGATTTCTTGTTATGGGGATATGTAAAAGGAATTGTTTATAACACATCTCCGATAACAACAGATAACATGAAGGAGCGTATCAAAGAAGCTTTCCGAACCATAGGCCACAAATGTTTGAGATGAAGACATATAAAGATGGTACGTTTGTATTTGGAGTGAGGCGGTCGTGATTTTGAACACATGTTATAAGCCACTAGTATTTGTTGCATTTCCGTCATTCTTCTATTTTCCTCCACTAAACTATCCACAAATTTTGAGTACTGTTATTCATATGGTTTTGCTGTAAACCTACTGTTTGTTAAGTCCATATTTCTGACAAAATGCTATAGCTGACTTGATAACACAGAACCACAAAAGCTCTTCCAATGCGCGGTAGTACGGACCCAGTCTGCTCTATGTTTTTAAGGTCGCTGAACACTAAATCAGACCTTAATTTTCCTCATTTACCGGTAGTTTTTTTTTTCTAACCTCAAAAAACATATTTTACACGGTAGCTTGATTACAGAGGCACACAAAGCCAGAGCAGACCATTTCCCTTCTACTTTTTTCAACGCGCTGAATCAAATTCTGAGGTCAGGATGCATTTACTATATACAGGACTATCAGAAATCCCTATGAGAAACACTAAATCAGAAGCCATGTCATATACTTGACGAACTTGTGACTGCAATGTTACGGGGATGATCTAAAAGAACCCTGAGACTCAGAAACCTTCAATCCTACAACACGCATACTCAAAACTCCATAACCTCAAAAATATGGGTTTGAGAATCATGATTGGGTTTGAGATTCATGCCTTTTCATCACGATATGTCCCAGATTTTACTGGACCTACTTCTAAGGTTTTTGAGGTTAAGAGTTTGGAGCTTACAAGGTTATGGGATTACGAAGCTTTGGAATTCCACGGTTATGGAGTTGAGAGTCATAATTGGATAATATTCATGCTTCTTCATAATTTGCTGCGCTCTAGCTATTGCAGGACACATATATAGGTTTTTTGAGGTTAAGATTTTTTGAGGTTATGGGGTTTTGAGCATGCGGGTCGTAGGGTTGAAGGTTTCTGAGACTTATGGTTATTGTTAGATCATACCCATGATATTACAGTCAAGTATATGATATACTGTCTGATTTAGAGTTGTTCATAGAAATTTTTATTCTTGGGGCAGAAACTGATCGTCGGTCGACGTAAATTCATCTCGACCTCAGATTTTGATTCAGCGCGTTGAAAAATGTAGAAGGGGAATTGTCTTCTCTGGCTTTGTGTTTGTGTGCCTTTGTAATGAAACTACCGTGTAAAATGTGTTTTTGAGGTTAGAAAAAAACTAGTTGTAAAGAGGAAAACTGAGGTGTGATTTGTGTTCAACGACCCCAAAAACATAAAGTAGATCGGGTTTGTACTTCCGCGCATTGGAAAAACTTTTGTGGTCCTTTGTGATTATTAAAGTTAAAATCAGTTTGAATTTTGAAAATGTGAGTTTTTCTTGAGAACGTGAACAGTTAGCTAACGTCACGAGAACTTTACGTTCTTAACCAATTCCAATGACAAGTAAATAATTATTTATTTTATAAAGGTCATATTGGTCATATACGAGTCGGTTATAAAGGTCATAAAGCTTATAGTGGTAATAAACGTCACATAATCATAAAAGCCATAAAGGTTGGGTAAATCATCGAGTAATAAATGTTGTTATCCAAATATCACACTTTTAAAAATATAGACTAAAATTTAGATATTTACAATTTCTCTAATTAAATGTGGAAAAAACTAGATGTGGAAGTAGTGATTCCTTATGCAGTGATTTTTATAATAAGATTACTATGCCATCAGAAGAACCCATAAATATATAGAGCAATGATGGTAATTATCCCAACCGCTTATTAACATCTACATCACTACCGACTTGGCTGAGACAGGTTAAATGTCAAAGAGAGTTATACGTAACCTATTCACCTCTCGCGGATAATAAACCACCGGTTTACAGTCGGTAATCGCCTCCTGTCAGGATCTCCTTCATGGTCACTCACACTATTTTATTATCCATTAATTCCGTCTGAAATACCGCCGTAAATTATGATCGCTCATTATTACCGTACCACTTTATCGGTAAAATCGAAGATTTAAGGTGAATAAGAAACACATTTTAATATCTTTGGGGTATAATTACGGCGACCAAAGAGAATAATAATCGCGCGGTACTAATGAGCATCCTTGTGGTCGAATTAACTACCATATTTAATTAGCTTTGGTTAGTCAGTACCGGTCGGATTAAGGCATCGAAATAAAACTCATAGAGTTACGGAGACACCGTCTCCCTCTCCGGGGAAAATCCCCCCGGCGGGGGAAAAAAATGTTTTCCCAAAAAAAAAATTTTTTTTTCTTTCCCTCCCAACCCCCCCACCAAAAACCCCCCCTTTTCAAAAAAAAAAAAAAAAAAAAAATCTTTTTTTTACAACCCCCCCCCCCCCCCCACCACCCACCCCGACGACAGAAATTTTTATAATTTTCCCCTAAAAAACCCCCCCCCCCGTTAAATTTTAGTTTGCCGAGAGCCAAGCGACCCAAAAAAAAACATACACAAGCATTCATTCATTCTAATGTTTGAATTGCTTCTCCCCGTAAAAAAGAAAATTTTTTGGGGTTTTCCTTTTTTCCCCGAACATACATGTAGAATTTTTTTGAGGAAATTTCAGGTCCGTATCCATGTAATTTTACTCGTTTTTAACGATGTTATAACGTTTAATCGATATTTAAAATACTCAGTTCTAATATGCTCAAAATCGAAGATTAAAGGTAGATAAGAGAAACTTCTTAATATACAGGGTGATTAAGTTTAGGCACATGTTTTAACAGTGTATGGAACTATTCAAAACAATTTTTTTCCAAATATAATTTAAAAAACTATCAAGAAAATAAAAAGTCATATTAATAATTTCGAAAATAAATTTATCCGGTCCTGCCTGAATCTTAACGAACAGGTGGTATAGCGAAATTCTAAATATATAAAAACCTTTAAGATAAGAAAATACTAGGAATAAATGATTCACAAATTAGGTTTTTTTCTACTGTGTTTAGAATTTACCTTTCCTTTAAATTGGAGACTGGATCGGATCAATACTATTTTATAAAATTTATAGAAAAATTAATAAGGTAACTATACGAAATGAATAAGGTAACTTTTTTTATTTTTTGAGGTGAAAAATAGTATTTGGAAAACAGGTTTGTTTTGAATAGTTCTACAAGACTTAATTTAGGAATCACCCTGTACCTCGGTATAATTACATAGTATACTGTAGTACATAAAAATAAATATACAGGGTGTCTCAGCTTTTAGTTTACAGACTTTATTTGCTCACCCAGGATAGTTAGCAAAAAAATGTATATACAAAAGTTACTTGAATTCATGAGGCCTATAAAATGACATATTCCGTTTGACATGTGCTAGTGACCTTGAGGTTATATGTCAATATAAGTTTTTTAAATACAACACCCTGTATTTTTCGACATTTTTGTATTTACCGAACAATTCTACACATATTTCATGTAACATACCCCTATACATATCTTCAACCGTTTTCGAGATTTTCAAAGTCAAACAGCTATTATTTTACAATACAAAGAATTTTCAGTTTGCCTTGTTTGCCAGCTCAATTTGAAAATTTATTAAACTAATTGCTTATAATTACTGAAATATCCCATTGATCTGATTAAAAATTACTTTTAACAATACCTCTCAATTGTTTCAAAACTGACAACTATTTTGGCTTATATTGACACTGACATAACCTCAAGGTCACTAGCACATGTCAAACGGAATATGTCATTTTATAGGCCTCATGAATTCAAGTAACTTTTTTGTATATAATTTTTTTTTTGCTAACTATCCTGGGTGAGCAGATAAAGTCTGTAAACTAAAAGCTGAGACACCCAGTATAGTGGCAAATAAGAATAACAATCACGATGTGTTAATCCTTTCCGGGTTGAATTAACGACCATTTTTATTTAGCTTTGGTCAGTGCCAGTTGGAATAAGAAATCAAACTACATGCCTATATAATTAAGACGACATAGTTTACCGATGTAAGAATAGAGGTCGGATTTCCCGAGGATATTCCAGGTCCGTATCCAGCTTTAATAATTTCTGATAACGTTTTTTAAAATATCTGAAACTCATTAATTCCTCTATCTGCAAGGAAGGAAGTCTGTGATAGAGATTCGTGAGTGGATTAGATGTCTTCGAATTAGATATTATCATCAAATGGTTGCTCTAATGAATATAAATGTCACATTCTGCATATTAAAGAATCGTTATTAAATATCGATTCCTGACAGTCGCCTTCTAGTTTATATTTGTTGCGAGATGAGTAAATTCAAAAATTGTTTTTTTACCCAACTGTCTAGATAAACCCTTTAATGCAGCACTTAAGTAATTCAAGAAAAGAAGTTCAGTATTTACAAAACAAAAAACTATTTCAGATGTCATTCAGTGTTTACATCCTATTTTGTATTAAAAAAGTAACAAACATTTAAGGCATATCGACTGTAAGACAGTCGTTTAAGTTTACATCTATTTTGTATTAAAAAAGTAACAGACATTTAAGGCATATCGACTGTAAGACAGTCGTTTTAAGTTTTGAAAAGTAATGGTGAAAAAAGAAAACTTAAATCTATTATTTTTAGTTTGAATTAATTTTTGGAGAGGAAGTTTGGTTTATTTTCGAATTACATACTTATAAATAATAATTTTTTTTGTGACACACTCATATTTAATAGCACCTACCATTAAAATAATAAGTAACATTACACACTTTTTTACTTCTGTTTGTGGCATGCATTTAAATGGTTGCATGGTTTGCATTAACATACTTGTAGACATAAATTAAAGCAAATCCCATCAAATATTACATTTCAGGAGTTAACTCAGAAGCGGTTTCGGTTAAACAGGCCTATATGATTTAATAACAGTCGATTAGGTCATATCTTAAAAGGATCAGTGGAGATATAGGTGATATAAGGAGATATAAGATTTAAATTCAGATAGAGATGTTACACGACGTATTAGCTTTTAAGCAGCGGTATTACGTCTTCCAAAGTAGAGAGTGCAAAAACAGCCGATATGAGGCGGCACCTAAAAAAACTAAGTAGAAACAAATTTGAGTTGGAAATGTTAATTATGTTTTAAGCCTCTTGGACCATAAATATTAAATATCACCTGGCGCCATATGCTGAAACTCAAAATCTCTTCTGAACGATTTTTTATTCTCGTAGTTTTAGGTGGATTGTGAATTATTTTACAAAAAAAATATAGTAAATGGGTATATATGTAATTAAAAAAAAATAAATGTGGTCGGCACATACGAATATTTTTTGTTGGTACGTTTTTGTGATAACTTCAACTTATCTAGGTATATAAGATATTAGACACGCAGAAACAAATCTGGGAATCTGAAGATGAAAAATTGCCTCTGTTAACTCGACTTGGGAGGCACTAATTGTTTTCTACGCCTTTCTTTTAAAAAATGATCTTTGTCATTACAGACCCAAAGAAAGCCGCTACTTAACTAAAATGATTTAATTTTTTTACTAATTATGGGCCTGGGAAAATTGAAAATTAGTACTGTTTGTTTATATATTACATTCATCTATGGGGACCTAATATTTCTAAATCTATTAACTTGGTGTTGCAGCTACCTACGTATTCTACATTAGGCTGTTACATTAATATACATAGGTTAAAAACATGGGCATATAACGACGTGAGGTACATCTTTAGGTCCAGTAATAGTGCCCTAAAATGAAAACTGTCACTAAGTTTTGTAAAGTTTTTCACTATTGTCATTTTACT
Organism: Aromia moschata; assembly: GCA_029963805.1. NCBI lineage: Eukaryota > Metazoa > Arthropoda > Insecta > Coleoptera > Cerambycidae > Aromia > Aromia moschata. The sequence continues at coordinate 17,896 of JAPWTK010001453.1, forward strand.
TGTTATTGGATTAAAATTTTTTGCAGTCGTGATATTGCAAAACTTATATGTTGATATTAGACGACTTCATTATGAAAATCCACCAAAGTCAAAATTAAAATGGTTAATTTTTTTATGTTTTTCATATATCCTTTTTGAAAATGTAAAATAATTTCTGTGGCTTCATGAATCAACACTTAAAAGCTCAGAGTAACCAAATCAAGGTTGTAACGTTTTTGTCAAAAAAATAAATGAACTAAATATTTTGGAGACATAGGGTTGTAATCATAATAAAAAAAATAAACTGTTTATATACGTATCTTTCTCGAAAACTTTGTTTTATTAAAAAAAAATACAATTTACATAATTAACAGTATTTTTTCATAACCCACTATATGTAGGTACGTAGGTTATTTATAGCATAACCTATTTATATTACGTCAGGCTACTTTACATCTAAGAAGATTAGAAGCAACAACGTTTAAGTTTCTTCCAATAGCCATACCTTCCTCAGAGATACACTTTCTTGCTGAATTTAGCATATTTGTCAATTTTATCTTGAACTCCAATTCAATTATGGGTATTTGTAGGTTTATGTGTCTTATTTTGTTCGATATGCACATATTCAAGTAGTGACTTTCTCTTTCTAGTGGATTAAGATACTGACAAAACATTACTATATAACTGGTAACTTTATCCAATTTCAGAATATTTCCTTTTTATTCCATAGAGTTCATTAATTTCGTTAGGATTAGGTAGGCATTCTAGAGCTTTGTTTTTGTTATACATCTTCATTAATTCAGCATTTTGCACATAAACACAACCTTTCGATGATACGTATGAGGCTGTGTTGGAATTGGATTGGCTTATAACTTTTTCAGGCTCTTGATCTTGTTCGTATTTTCCGACTTCACATCGATCACCATATGCTTGAGTAGATCATGCGCGTTAGCCTGTCTCTCATTTAGATCTTTGTAGGTGTTTTTCAGTTTTGCCCTTAACTCTTGCACATCTGGTCTAAATTTTTCCGCTATTGGTGAAGACCAACAGTTTTTAGTCTAAAATAATTCAATAAATAAAATGAATACATTGTATGTAATGTATGTCACTTATCAAAGGCACACTTTAGAATTCAATCTCTCCCACTCTAAAAGTAAATTTACCCAATGACACGTTTCTTCAGTACTCATTAAATAATATGCATAATTAAAATAAACCACTTCTACCTACACTTTTTATATGCGTGACTAGGCATTTCCCTCCATTATTGACACTCTGGGTTAAAAAAGAAAATTTATATAGTCATTATATAGTGTGTAATTTTCTCTTGTAAAATTACAGAGTTACTCTGGCAGAGAGAATTTTCTAAAAAAGTCAATGTTGATAAAAAGTTTTGTAATTCAAGAGAAGGAAAAGGGAAACACCAAAGGCGGTACGAAAAGGCCCCACAACCCGCGCGGAGGGGGGGAGGGGGAAGGAGGCAGGCGGGGGCGCTGGCCCACCCGCCGCCGCGACAGGAGGCCGCGGGGGCGGGGGGGGCGGGGTGTAGTCTGTGTTGGGCCCCGGTTCTTGTTCTTGCATGTGGCAGGGGTGTGGTGTTGTGGGTTGGTTGGTTTTGGTGGGGGGTTGGGGGGGGGGGGGGGTGGGGGGGGGGGGGGGGGAACTTGGGATATGAATAGTATTCAAACGTGTGATAAACTATACAAAGTGTTCGATAAATTGATAACTGAACATTTCTCTTAGGCGAAATACTTTATTTTTATTTTAGCAAAAAACTTTTATTTAAGAAATTGGTTTGCAAACTGAAGGAGTGTTTTACCAAACCACGTATGGGTTTGGTACAAAATCTACAATAATTCCAGATTACTACTAAAAATAAACGCTAAATAATAAAAAAATAAAAATAAAGTGTTTAGAGGATTTTAGGTCTATATAGTTTTAACGATGTACTTTGTGGATATTTAAACTTAAATATTTTGATTTTGGTTTGTTAATTTTTGTCGTTAGATAATCATAAAATAAAATAACTAGTTAAAAACTTGTAGCATATATTTTTCGCCAAATTTGGTTTGTTGTTTTTTTTTTACTCAAATCCGGTATTTTACTCCTCCTAAGAATGAGAGAGTTTACAAGAGTGCGGTATCCCATCCGGACACATTGTATATGAGTTTGTAGCTATATGACCAGTTAAATATGAACATTTTTGAGTCACTGAGTTTTTATCGATATACTTTGAACATTATGAACTCGATTTTGATAACAAAACATAACTATTTGTACTCGTATTATTCTCATTTTTTTCAATAATTATGTTTTCGTTAGCTTACGTAATGTCATTATTAATTTTCATTTTAATATTCATGTTACTAATGTTTTTTTATTTCAACGAATAATTTTCAGTATCACTTATATTTTTAAAATAAATTGGGTAAGGATACTATAGTCCGAATTTAGTCCATTTCGGTTTAAATTAATTTAAGGTTCGATTGAATTCGGAATTAATCGATATGTAGATAACTAAGAAACTTGAACTTCTCTTTTATATTCAACTTGGCTACTTAATATAATTATAATTAATTATTTTATTATTATTTAAAGAATGTAACGAACTTCAACATGATTGAGTAAAACAATTGATTTTTTAAGCAAAAACAACACATGCGTAATATGATGATCAACTACATAATTAAAAACATAATTTCTTAAATTCACTATAAACAACACATTTTAAAAAAGTGCCTGTTGTTATATTTTTTTATATAATGAAATATGTAAATCATACCTGTGTGTAAGCCAGGCGAGGCTGCTTCAACATGAAAATGAAAAACAGCACGAGAAATTGACCCCTGTCATATTCATCTATTATACTTTATGGCCAGTATTGCGTTAGATCTTTTAATAAGCCAATAGACAATCTGTTTTTATGAGTTGTGTTTACAAACAATCTTGCGTTTTTAATCACAGTTATAGTTTTATAAAGATAATGCGTGCTATTAAGTAATAAAGGTGTAAATTAAAACAGATGGTTTATGGAAAATATAGGAGTGTTTATTGTTTTGAGCATCCTCACACAACCTTCGCCACTATTTAAATAAAATACTAAAACATTCATATTTATTAGTATAGTGTTAATATTAATCGGAATATACATTATTGAATTAATAAAAAAAATAGTATAACAAATAGTTTGTCTTAATACGCTATATATTTTTTCATTAGTTGTATGCATATGTTGTACTGATTTCATGATTTCAATAATATAACATACTGTATTTGTCTATTTATTAGTATTTATCTAGTGGTTTCCCATTTATTTCAAACAATTCGTGGCATGATAGTGTGCTTTGGAAATATAATAAAAAAAACAGTTGTATTCAAGAAAACGATGAACACGTAGAACACTATTTGTATTAAATTGTTTTAAATAAAATAAAATATATTTAAGACATAAAGTATGTTATGATATTGAATTCAGAACAATATTACACTATTCAACTATTGAAAAATATACAGGATAGGTATTTCGTTAAAAAAAATAGAGGTTTTGTATATATCATTAAACATTAATAGTCTTTTGTTTTTTCCGAATACTAAAAAAAAACTGTAATTAACCCTGCAACTTGCCTTTCAATTGGTTCATTTTGATATCTTGAAAAATAAAGTGTTTTGAGTGTTATGACTAAGGTCAGGGAATGTATGCTGTCACGCAGAGCCATCACTATACAACTATATGATAATTAAACTATAAACTGTATTTTTAAGCGCATATTTCTTGCCCATATATACCCACGCCACTATCCGTGCGTAGAATGTTATCCCGAACGAAGGCATCGCGGGAACCCAGGATTCTGTAATACACTTTCTCCGTAAGACAGCGCTGTAAAGGTCGAGCTATTCCGCGAGTAGCTTACTCGTCTAAAGATCTCCATTTGGCCTATTACGACGTCCATTTATGAATAGAGTTATAAAGATCAATTCAAGGATTCAATTGACGGTTACATTATGTTCCTTGTATCGTCGATTAATCTACACGTGAAGCTGAAATCAACACACTTGAGAATAGTAGAAAGATACCGGAAAGGTTAGAAATGAGGAATGTTTTTACGTACTTTGGGCACACCCTGTATTGGAGGTAGTTCTTGTATGCCGAATACTGTCTGTACTCATTGACTTGAATTATTATTAATTATCCTAGAATTCATTGATTAGTCGTTCTTGTTGAACTATCATCGTTCACTGTGCTGATTAATTAAAAAAGCTTATTGTCTGAAGTAAGGTAATACAGATATTCTAGGGATGACATTGATACTAGTTTTCCCCGACACATTCCGGAGTTGCCAATGAATATAGTTGACTTCTTCTCTGGACCCCCAACTACAAATGATAGTTTTCGGTGGGTTTCGGTTCCCAGGTGGGGTCAGAAAAACGCCTATTTTTAACATTGTCCTTTGAAATCAATATTTTCTCCAACCAAACCTATACTCTATTTCATTACTGCTCAAAGTAGTGTACTTTAGGTAAACGCAGAACTACTTTCGCTTTTTTTTTTTCTCCCAATGTTTTCGAGCAATCTCTAAATATGAATATTAATGAACTAATTTTGAAAATTTTTTGAATATGACGTACAAAAGAATAGAAATAAAACACAAGACACTTAAAAAATATATAAAAATTAAATAAATTAAAAAATTATAAATATGTGGTACTTACAATGTGGTAGTCAATTTTCTCTCGAGAAATTTTTTAAGTGTCTCGTGTTTTATTTCTATTCATTTGTGCGTCGAATTCAATAAAAAATAATTAGTTCGTGAATATTCATATTTAGAGATTGCTGGGAAAATTTTTAGGTACACTACTTTGAAAAGTAAAAAAAATATAGGAGTGACCTTTAGAAATTAAAATATTGATTTAAAATTTTTCAGAATGAATTTGAACTTACAAAATAATAACATGACGAGGACAAAAAAAAAAAAAATAAAAAAATTCAATTTTTGACGATTTTGGGAATTTTTAAAAATTTTGAGCGACCTCTAAAAATATTTTTTTTGAGCTGATTTGTAAGGGGCTTTTATAACACGATAAATTAATATATTTTCACACAAAACACGAATAAAAACAATATTCCTTTTTTTTGGGCAACCCTAATGTACATATATTGACACATTTTTACTCCTGTCATTTTGATCTCTCATATATAATCTTCCGTCAATAACATGACAGTTTACGAGTCCGACCTTGCGTTACAATACACGTTCGGAACCCCTAGTTGTGACACATTAAAATGTTATCAAGATATAGTGACCACACTGTACATGCATATATTAAATACTTAACTGCAGAGTACTTGAAAAGCAATACATATTATTTATATGTATATTTTGTATCTATGTATTTTCATGTGTACACATTCTTGTTTTTTTTTTTTAATTTTGAATTTGTGAAAATAGCAAGAACATTATTTTGTCTTCGTTATCATTTATTTGCCACATTGAACATAATACGTATCAGTATGATCATAAATTTTATAAGTTAAAATGATTTACTGAATATATTATAATTTGTATAATTCCAAAATATTATGCATTGTACTGGTAGTTTCCTACCCATCAAATACGAGTATATAACTGGAAGCCATGCTTTTTTCATTTGTGTGGAGCAACAGGCGATGTCAATTTTCAGGTCGAGTGACCGTGTGTTCTGTTGCTTATCGGACCCTAATGTTCAGAACCTGTAACTTGTAACGTTTTTCTCATCTGGTGGTTGAATAATTATTTGCATTATCGGTATAAGGAATTTAATTATTGTATAACTCTACTTTAAGCTTTTATTTTAAGACACCAGTTGTTAGGCCAAGGAATACAGTACTTTCTTAAATCCGTCATGATTTCTTTTCGGAAAAATCGTTCGGAGATGTCAAAAGATACGAATGCATTTTAATTGCCTTTTTTGAATACTTGTCTTTTAGAATACTTATCAAAAGGCTAACGTATTGGAGGAAAATTGGAACCTTCTGCAAACAAATTGACATTTGAACTTTTTACCACTAAACGGCAAAACACTTTAATTCACTTAACGTGCGTTTGAAAAACCGTGTTAAGATGTTGCGTTGGCGAAAGTGTTTCCATTTTAAGTGGAAAAGTGTTCATCTCGAAAAGGCTAAGACGTCATCGATATGTTGTTCAACTTCTTGTTATGACAACTTCTATGTTTTATGACAGAACTTTTTTTTTCAAATAGGTAACTATTGATGTAGTTTCCATAAACGAGTTATTAAAAATATCTAATTGGAAGTTAAAAACTAAATTGACTGAAAATAAAACGAAAATAACAAAGATTGCTAATTTCGATATTTAATCTGAGCACCGTTGGCAGCCTGACAACGAGCAAGACTCTCAAGATAATCTTGTTGAAAATTATCAATAACTGCAGAGGGTGTAAGTGTCGTATTTCATGTTTCAGGACGAATTATTACCTTTTAAATCATACAAATTCATGGGCCGAGTACTGTGTCCCTATTTTTTAAGAATGTATCTCCACAAATAATGATCTGAAGGTGTCAGTTCTGGAGATCTGGCTGGCCACTCAATTGGTCCTGTTCTTGTAGGGGATGCATAATAGGGAGGTGTTCCATCTTTTAAAATAATATGTTTGATTAGGTCAAGATGAAACAATTACCGTGTCCAAGGTGTTTGTTTTATTTTGACCACCCGATTTTATTTGTAAACAGCTAAAGGAAACTGTAATTTGCAAAAAGTATTATATTCCTACAATCTGTGACTAGAATTTGGCATTTATAAAAGAAAAAAAAACAACTGCACGACGTTAGGCGTTGCGACGCTTCAAACAGTTTTTTTCCAGAAGCACACCAGTTTTGTGGCATATTTGGAAAGGTCATTTAATTGGGAATTCATTTTCCAAATAAACGATAAAGCAATCACCCTGTACATGCGCATAACGGACAACCTATAATTCATAAGAGGAATCATTTAACATACTAACTGCACGTCTCGGCTGAAAAAGAAAACAAATTGCCGGTGTGTATTAAGTATTAATGTAATTTTAAAAGTTTTTTAATAACATAATTTAGATATGTAAATCCGAATGCCAATAAGTGATAAGACGTTAGCACTATAATTATTATAAAAATGGTCTCACTTAAAGTGTCAGTACGGGTAGATATTTTATTCAAGGGCCTTTTTGATGTGGGGTGGTCAGATTTTCTAATTATTATATGTCGACTACGCGACCATCGTCATTATATTAGGGGGTATTTTTGATCGCGGTACAAATTATCGCACATTAGCATGAATAAAATTTATATTAATAACATATCTGCACCCTTGACATTAAAAGACTCCATAATGATAGTTCTTCAATCTTCTACGCCACATATACCCTCATGTTTGGTTGTTTATGCAGCCTGGATTCTTTTATATCGGCCTAAAACATAGAATAGTGAAATAGGTTTGTTGAGCATTAACAAAAATATAATACATAATTATGTATCTATGCGATTTGAAAGAAAATTATACACTTCCTTACTCGTTACGTTATTTTGGGTATAACTCCCACAAAATAATTTTATTTAATGCATCTATCCCAAAAGACGTATTAAACGATTTTTTGTTTATATTAATTTGCATTTTTCCTCGTTCCTGAGACAACAACACAAAATTCATAGTTTATGAATTTCTATAAATGTACCTTTGATGTATTGTTCTGCCTCGCTAAACTATTTTACTTAAAAATCATAAGAAGTACATTATTAAATTTAGAAGTGTTTTTCAAATTGGTATTTAAATTCAGTCAAGAATTATACACTGACGTGAAGGAATACAGAGTTCATTTTATAGTAATTAATGACATTTATCTCAAAAAAACCCAAACTGCTTTTCTCCATTCAATGCAGAGCGTTATTAGACCTATTATTGGGCAAGGGAAGGTCAAGTGGTATGTACTTGACTTTGGTACTTGTCTTACTTTGATACTGTGGAACTTAGTCTGATTGCCTACATACAGTTTTAATATTTACTTAAGAATTTTATAAATATACTAGTAAATTTTTTCAAAATACCACTTATGGTTAAGTAAAAGGTTAGATAACTGTCCAACTATTTAACAGCTGGAAGACTACACAAAATTTCTTGAAAATGATGAGTAAATTGTTGTGCTTTTTTGTATTAATTGGATGTCTGTATAAGGTAAGGAAACTAGTATTAAGATTTTTTTAAACTTTATAGTATATTATACAGTGAGAACGTAAATGTTTAAGATTTACCAAACCAAAAAAAAAATCATGTTGAAAGTTGGTAAAATCCTTGGACAAGTACATTTATATTTTCAATTGCTGATGTTACACTATAATTAGAAGTAGCAATGTCGTCACCACTTTTTTGTACATGACATTGTGACCATTTTTTTTAATGGAACACTCTACAGTTTTTCCAACTTTTGAATTTTCCAATAACAGATAAATTAAAAAATGTATAACACTTATGGTCTAAAGTGATTCGTATCTGAGGTGCAGGCAATTGAAAATCAAATCGTATAAAGATAACTACAGATCACAAGCGCTATAAATCTTTGGAATTGGCTGTAACAGAAAATTTAAAAGCGGAAAAAACTACATATATACGACGCTCTATTAAAAAAAAAGTCGAAACGACATCCTCAAAAAAGTGGTGGCGTCATGCTACTTCTAATTATAGCGTACGATGCGCAATTGTCGTGGATTTTCCTCGTATTTACGTCCTCACTATGTGTGGTAGTTTGTTAAAATAAATTTTCTAAAACGTCTGCTATTGCTAAAGATTTGCCAAAATGGCTGCACAGAACATCCAGTTTCGTCATTTTATAATTAGATGTACTTATTTCTGAATATTTTACTGCAATTGGTAGATAAATTGATTCAACTTGTTTTTTTTAAACATGGCTGTCTACTTAATTGTTTTGAACGGAAACATACATATTTTAGTAGTTATTACAATTTTGCTGTTCAAGAAGAGCATAACAATCTAACGTTTAATGTGATAACACAGCTGATATACAGGGTGCTTAATTTGTGATTCTACAACTGACATTTTACATTGTGAACATGTGTTGAAAACTATAAGAACAAAACTTCCTTACTAGATATCCGATACAATTTGCAGTTTATTTCAAATCACCACTTTTTTGTACATGACATCATCGATCTTTTGATGAATAATAGAAAACCCTATGTATTATATTATTTTTCCACAGTTAAATTCCCCAGTAACAGCCAATTCCAAAAATGTATTACGCATGTGGTCTGAAGTTATTTCTTTGTAAGTTGCCCTCACAAACCATTTATTTTAATCATACGTATTATTAAATTTTTTAATTGACTGTTACTGGCGAATCCAAAAGTAGATAAAAATGTAGGCTGTTTTAAAAATATCGATGACATCATACACAAAAAAGTGGTGACTTCACTGCTGCTTCTAATAATAGCGTAAGATGCATAATTGAAAATTAAAATTGACGTGTCTATGGGATTTTTCCAAAATATTTTTAGTTTGGAAAACATTGAATTTATGCAAACCTTTACGTCCTCACTGTATCATTATATTTTAGTCTTTTGCCATTGCCATTGGTAATAAAAATATCTAAGGTTTTAACTTGAACATTGACGAATGCCTGGCTAAGTACAATCTTTTATTGTTTATTAGTCATCTTTAGTTATATCTTTTTCAAATGGCTTTAATTTCATAGAACCTGACCTAAACATAACATAGTTTAACGTGTATATATCCCATGTAACTTTTATACTAATAGACGCCAAAAGCACTATAAAAAGCAGATTAAAACAATTATTTCAATTATCAGAATGACAGATTACGAGCACGATTGCTATCTAGTATCACGATTTTTTTGCTGTGATAGCTATCGTCCAATCTGAAATAATGTAAATGAGAGAAACGATATTCCAAATATAGAATTACTAGTTCGTTTGTAGGCAGCTATGAACTTAAATTCTGACGACTAACCGAAATCTGTTAAAAAATTGCTATTTTATCTGTAACGGTAATCTTGAGAGCTAATTAAAGGGTTTTAATTTAAGTAATTTTGACGTCTAACAGAACTGCTATAGAAGCGTAACCTAGTTTTGTTTAACAATTTAAAGCAATTCTGCAGCCGTTTCGTTTCTTTTTTTTTTGTTATTGTTTATTCCAAAAAAATAAGTGATTACCTAGACCAAAAAAAAAATGTTTTTCTTTTTTTAATACATTTGGGTGTAATTCGTGGATCGAGGCCACAATTGTATCTGTGCGTTATCTGCTTTATAGTTTTCCATATTGCCATAAAGTGACAAAAATTGTTTGATGAAATATAAGTCGACTTTTTGATGACCTCTTTGAGCAATTAAAAAAGATTTTTGAAAAAAATAGGAAAATAAAATGACTAAGAATTTAAAGCGTCAAAGTTCAGACAGTAAGGGAAATTTTTGTAACGAAAACGTCTTTAAGAATTTATTGCCATCCATTCACGATTATTGTTGCATTTGATTAAGAGGTTTTATTTAACAAAAGTTTAAGTTTTTAATTTTTTTCTTGTATCTTGTATCTAATATATTGAGCTACCTACTAAACATATTTTTGCTTATCTGTGGAATAATACTCACCCGAAGAAAAAGAACTTAATATGAGAAAATGGTTGTCACTGAAAATCATCATAATTAATCTACTACTTTCGTATTTATAAAACCTAAATTTTGTTGTTCAACTATATAGGGTGAGTTCTGTAAAGTGTCACCCCCCTCTTTATCACCAAAACTAGAAACGGTAAATAATTGAAATTTTCAGGGATGAAATTAGACTTAAGACACTATAAGATTATATAACAAAAATAAATTTGTTAATTGTTCATGTGACATCAAGGGCTGTAAACTTTAATTTTTAAATAGAATTTTTTTTAAAGAGTAAGTAAGAGTAAGTTCTTAAACTTTGTTTTTAAAATTGTTCTGTGCGTTATTAATACGATTAGCTACTAGAAATGCGAATTTAAATAAAGACATGTTTAAAGTTACTACTGAAGCTAGGTAACATAATAACTGAGTTAGTTAATAGCGAACAATAGGTTCCTAATTAAAAATTTGTTGAAAATGTCAACTAATGAAAGGTTTACAAAAATTATATTACTATTATTTAATTTTATTATATTAATTATATATATTTTAATATAATTATACTAATCATTATTAGTTGTTATAATTTTAACAATAATTGGAGAAGGGCATTGCAAAATAGTAAATTTTTTCCTCGTCACCAGTCGAGGAAAAAGTATTATTTATGTAGGCAGTCTTGTTAAGATTTAGACAAATGAGAACTGTAATTTGGATAGATTATGAGAAAAGAGTAAAACAAACTCATTATGTTAAAAATGAAAACACTGAAATAAATTGTACTTGCTCTTGAAGGACTGACAAACGCCTAGTTTTATTGCGCATCTGAGGGAATGGTTAACCAATGAAATTTAAGTAAACAGTTACTAAATTTTGTTTTTTTTAGGTTACACAAAAATTTAAAATTTTAATTTTGCTGTTTTATTTTCTTGCTGAACTAATTCTGAAAATTCCGATAATAATTGTTATTTATTATTCTAGTTAGTGATATTCACAATTATTGTTATATTTATATAATAAAATACGTTTATTTCAGTGTCTTAGTTTAAAATAATTCTTTATATACTCCGTTTTTTCTCTACGTCAATCTTGGTATTTTTATCTTCATGGCCTACCCTTAATTCATATTTCTAATTGACAACGAATTTGGATAAACGCTATATTAAAGCACATAAAACTATTTTAACGTGAAAATTTTGAAGGAATAAATACCAATACCCTGATATACGGGTGAATCACGAAGAGTTGAACGTTAATTTGTGTAACTTCAAGGACATTAGATAATTCCCCTAAAATAGTCTTCTGTGATTGAGACTAAAATGGCAAGAATGTGGACGTTGTATGTAATGTTCAGATATACAGTTTTCGGCACGTATTTACCCAGATGTGGTAAAATAATCCACAAATTACCTTTTTATTAGAAATTTAATGATATACTGTCCAATTTTTTAATGCATATATTTGTTTTAATCTTTTAGGTAAATCAAGCTGCACCTAGTCCCATTGTAATTGCCCAGTATACTCCAAAGCTAGCGTCACTTGCTATAAGAATAGCCACAACAGTAGCTCATGGATACACCTCGATAACCAACGGCGAAACATTAATACATACTCTAGTTGACTTCGCTGAGACTACAATTAATAAAGACATAGACGAATTAAACGGAACCGTAGAAGATGCAGTAAGCGAAGCAAACAAGAAGGGCAAAGATATATCTTCTTGTGTAACTGAAGAAAATACGAGTATACAAAAAATCAATTCCAAGATCTTAACGGAATGTTCGAAACCTATAACAGACATCGAAAAATTAAAACCGAGCCTAACGCATCTGTCTAAAGAGGAAGTTTCCCTGATTCTTGCAGTTAATTTATGTATTCTAAAAAATCCTTTCTCGGGTTCTAGTCTCGAAGTTTGCTTCGACGACAAAATAAATGAAGTTGAAAGCAAACTAGCCGTATTTAACTATGAAGTAGAGACGACTATACAGAAAGCGCAGGAGGACTCTTTCAAGTGCGTTCAACAGGATCTAAATAAAATGGAGTCGGAAATACAAGAAGTTTGCACGAAATTCAAAACGTGTATTACTCCTGAAATTCTACCAATGTTATATTAATTTATTTATGTAGTTTCTAGCATTTATTTATGCTATAGAGAGGAATAAAAGTTAAACTTGTTTTAAACTACTTGTTAAAAAGTAAATTTTTAAAGAAAACAAGATCTAATATGATCTATAGACTTTTCTGAATATAATTTTATGTATTTTTAAAAAATGTGTTTTATTTACTGTTTTAGCCCTGTTAATTTTATATTCCATTTTATCCACATCTTACATTAATTTTATACAACAAAATCGGTGGGCCAGGTGTGGTTAAACTTTTTCCGATAAAAAAATTCAGGCGATGTACCAATGGTGGCTCCGTATTTAAAATTCTTCCATTCGTTGTTTTAAATTAATATTCTTATAAATATAATAAGTATTAACAAATGGACCTCTGAGAGCAACAACATTGTAACTGATATTTTGGCTATTTTGGGTTTTTTGTATATTCGAACTCATAAGTATCAATTATCATAATCTCAGGGGACAAAATAATTGATACAAAGCTATGTTGTTATAATGTTATTGACGTGAGGAGTTTGTGATATTATTTGAATTTCACATTGTATATTAAAAATAAATACAAAACCGATGAAATACAAAAACGTGCGATACAAATTATTGTAACTGACTGTGATCCATTATACAAGGGTGAGTTTGTAGTGCATATTTGGTCTATTGAATCAGCGTTTTAGTTTAGAATAGTTACAAGTATTTTATTTATTATGCTACATTTTTAAATCGTGATATTTTTTTTATTGAAATGGAACATAATATTTTTTTTGTGACGGGAAAAGCGTTTGACATTTAATCCCTGTTGACAGGTAAAAAAATATCACTTTTTTATGAAATTACTTTTTCCCCGGGAAAAAAGTGAGTACTTTTTCCCGGATATATATACACATAATTAAAGGTTAGATATTTAATTTTAGAATATTTTATTATACAAAAGTTATATTTTATATCAAAAGTACAATTATTAAATGTGCATTGCATGAATGACTTTATATTATTCAAAATAACTACTAAACAACCACTAAGTTAGCAATTTTTAAATCAAATCACAGAATTAAATTGACAGATATTTGATTACTTTAAGATTACTTTAAAGGTTCCTTTAGCAACGCAGGTCTAATTGTTGCTATAAGTACAACAGCCTACAAGTTCAAAACTTCAAATTTCACATCGATAATTTTCTGACTTTAATATATTGTAATAATATGTTTTTTTTTATATTAAATCGTCGTTTTTCCCGTCACAGAAAAAAATATATGTTGTCTCCCTCCGCGTCGGGAGACAACACAACCTCGAGCTAAAATCTAATACTTTTTCCCCTTGTATAATAAATAACGATTTTTATCCAAGTTGTCTAACTTTCATTTCTCTTTTTTCTCGTTATAAATTTTATAATAAGGCGTCAGAATTGAAGAAGCCAAGCCACTGCGGAAAATTTTGCAACTAATTACTGTGCCATTACTTATTTGTTGTCGTGTATTTTTTAATGTGCTTATGTTCAATTTATTGCTTTATTTTTATGATTTTTTGTGTAGCGTTTTATTATTTTTTTACATTAAGACACCATTTGTGATAATATATGTATATCAAAGTTTTTCGTTTATAAATTCTTTGCATAATTATATTGGTTTTTTTTGATTCTTAGTTTTGATAGAAATAAGATAAGAATGAATAAGGTACGTTTTTACGAATTGTTTAACACATGAATTATATTTTTAAGTAGAATATCAGACATCAAATTGAGTATCTTCAATCTTTCATTGCGAATTATTTTCATTCGAAGAGTTCTGAATGATCATGTTCTTTTGAAAAGCTATTTTTTAATTTCTTTGAAGATACTGCAGTTTTTCAATATCTTTTTTGATCCTTTTTTTTAATCCTTGGCTGCAACAGAAAAAAATTATAATATCTTTATATTAACCTCAAGATACTAAAACTTACATCGATAAAAATAGGCCCATCAGCAAAATGAAGAAAACAGACAACAGAGGTACAGACTCTCATATTTTGAGAAACAAAATGAAAAAAATAAAAACTTAAATGGAGGGTCCCTTTTAATCCAGGACGAAGTGCGAGGCAATACAATAATAATGATTCATTATAAAAGGAATATTTGAATTCTTAATGATACAACACATAAATAGAAACCAACGGACGTTTCAATAAACAATCGTACAATAATTAGTTTGCTGAGCGACCACTGGGTGGCGTAACGCTTATATTGAATTTCCTATACGAGTAGATACCGAAATGCATATACAGGTATGTATTTCGGTACGGAGATATTTACCAAAGCTGAAATTATGGAGTGATTGTATTTTGGTATGTGTTTTTTATTTATTTATTTGAAATTTGGGATTCTTACATAAGATAAAATAACAAAAAAGTACAACTTTAAACGATTCTGCCATTATCAATTGCTGAACATAATGGGCACTTATAAGTGTACATACACGGTGGAAGACTTTAACTGGAATATATTCGCTAGCGGGGTGGTGAATGATTTTTCAAAAAATTCCCGAGACACGTCAACTTTTAAATGTATTTACCTACATTTTGCAAGTAATATGAAAAATATAGCCCTTCAGGGGTGGCTGAAACCACCCTCGACATGATTTTTTCAAATGCAATTCTATGGCTTGTGACCCCTCATTGTAAAGCTTATGGAAAGAGGAATCCAACGCCCTGATCAAATTTTTAATTTTTAGTATGTTTGTAGGGTTGCATACAATTAAAACAATTTAAAAATTAAATTTATTTTCAACGTAACAATTGTTCAAAATGTGCACCATTCACTTGTCGGCAGCATCCCAGTCTGTGGTAGGTTTCGTCCCTTACATTATGCAACATTTGCGGTGTTATTTTTCCGATTTCCTCTCTTATCCTTCCTGCAGATCTGCTATGTTGTTGGGATTCTGAATGTAAACCCTACTTTTAAGATGTCCCCACAAAAAGAAATCCAGTGGTGTAAGATCTGGAGGTTTTGCTGGCCACTCAATATTACCTCGCCTCCCAAAATTATGTCCAGATACTGACGAACAATGGCAGCATAGTGTGGTGGGGCCCATCTTGCTGAAACCATAATCTCTCGTCGGTCAAGTTAGGGTTTAAGGGGTTTGGAAATAAATGACATAACACTGGCATTAGTTCGTGCTGGAGTAAACGCAAGTATCTTGCTCCATTAAGAGTGTCATCAAAGAAAAATGGTCCTACAATTCTATCTTGTATTATTCCGGCCCACACATTAGTTTTCTGTGGGCGCTGAGTATGAAGTTCCCTCATCCAATGGGGGTTCTCTTCAGCCCAGTAACGACAATGTTGGCTATTTACGTGCCCATTTAATGTAAAAGTAGCCTCGTCAGAGAAAAATTATCCACTCTAAAGATAACTGGTTTTGATCAATACAAGTCATCAATAAATCGCAAAATTCCACTCGTCGATCTGGATCATCTTCAAGTAGCTCTTGAACAGCTTGCATTTTATATGGGCGTTTTTTTCTCATATTTAAGTATTTTTAAAACTGTTTTGTGATTAAGATTACTATCAGGGGCAAGTTGACGGGCTGGAGTGATTGGATTTTTTTCTAGAGCAAGCAACAAATTCAACTTCGTGTCGTCATCAACAACAGCCTGCCTCTTACTCGGTACTTTCCTGACATGACCCATCTCTTGATATTGTGCCTCAATTTTATTAATGGTACCTTGATTTAGTGGTGGCAAGTCAGGATGCGTTTCTCGAAACAAGCGAACAACTTCGCATTGAGTTCGCGCCCTATCACCATATCCAATCATCATCAAAATTTCGATTTTTAGTGATTCAGTTAAATAAGACATTTTCACCAATTTGAAATAACACTTCGTTTCAAACTCTGAATACAGCATACAAACTAAATTACTCTTTGCGACCGGGTAAAAACACTAGCAAAAAATAACAAATATCAGTTGTGGCAAAAAATTGCTTGGAATTTTTAGTGGGGACATATGAAAAGTAAGGTTTACATTCCAAAACTAAACAACACACATTTTGAGTACGAAATTGTTGCGTTAAAAATAAATTAAACTATAAAATTACGTTTTAATTGTATGCAACCCTACAAACATACTAAAAATTAAAATTTGATCAGTGAGTTGGATTCCTCTTTCCACCAGCTTTACAATGAGGGTCACAAGCCATAGGGTTGCATTTGAAAAAATCATATCGAGGGTGGTTTCAGCCACCCCTGAAGGGCTATATTTTCACATTACTTGCAAAATGTATGTAAATACATTTAAAAGTTGAAGTGTCTCGGGAATTTTTTGAAAAATCATTCACCACCCCGCTAGCGAATATATTCCAGTTAAAGTCTCCACCGTGTATATTACTTATATTAGTTTTTAAGTAATTCAATATCTAGTGTTGTATGTATACCTATGGCCGGAGAAGTAGTTGTTTTGAAATACCTAATATTTTCATGCTAATAGTATACGATGCGTGTCAGTTAAGTAATGAGACTGGAAACGTAGCGTCCGATCTGCGACACTGCGGAGACGGGACTTGGGCGGTAGGTTAACATGTAATTCACCTTCAGCACAAGTTTTAACTTGCTACAGTCATATGTTTGTTCTTTTTGACTGTTTTCGTAAACCGGTTTTTTCTAGTGCGTTTTAAAAATGAGTGACATTAATTTTGAGCAATGGTGTGCTCTATCAGGTTTTGCTTCAGACTTGGACACAGCGCAACGGATATTTTTGCAAAACTTCAACACGCCTACGAACGGAGACCCTGTTTTTCTAGAGCCCAGGTTTTTCTGTGGTTTAAGGTATTCTTAGAAGGAAGAGAGTCGATTGAAGATGAACTACGCAGCGGAAGGACTTCATCTTCAAGAACTGATGAAAATGTCAGTAGGATAGGGATCTTTGCGTTCAGATCGTCGGTTGACGACAAGAATGGTCGGGGAAAAGTTTGAATCACAAAACTGTTCATCAGAATTTAACTAATTTAACTAACGAATTGGGGATGAGAAAAATCTGCGCAAAAATGGTTCCAAAAAATCTTTCTCAGGAACGAAAGAACATCTGATCAAGAGAGAAGGTGTCTTGACATTTTGGAATCCTTTGAAAATTATCTCCATTTTATGGAACGTGTCATTACTGATGATGGGACTTGGGTGTTTGAGCACGACCCGGAAACCAAGCGCCAAAACATGGTATGGCACACTTGAGAGTGAGCAGGTCGAAGATCAAATGCATGCTGATTTGCTTTTTTGATAGCCCGGGAAGTGTCCACAAAGAGTTTGTGCCTCCAGGCCAAACAGTAAGTCAACACTTTTACAGAGAGGTTCTTGAAAAACTTCGAAAGAAGGTCATGTTTATGGGACCAAACATCAAGAACAACTGGATGTTGCATCACGACAATGCGCGTTGTCCCGCATCCATTTCAGTAAACGAGTTTTTAGCCAGTAAAAACATTCATGTGGTTCCTTAGCCTTCTTACCCGTCCGACTTGAGTCCTTGTGAATTTTTTCATCTTCCCGAGATTGAAATATCACCCCAAGGGACGTCATTTTGGGTCCTTAGAAAATATTCAAACGGCTGTAACTGACCAGCTGAAGGCTATCCTATTATGCTATGAGGAATAGAAGGTCCGACTTCAGCGCTGTGTGGCTTCCCAATGAAGTTATTTTGAAGAGACAATACTGAATTGTAATTCTACACGAATAAAAATTTAAAAAAATCAGTCTCAACTTAATTTACACACCTCGTATAACACGTACAATTATAGTAAATATTATTATGGATGTATCATTAAAAATTGAATGGAATGATTACAACATACATTTTATAGTATTATTGATTTACACAAAGTTGTGGGTGAAGTCATTTGATAAAATTATCAACTAAATTATTGGTAGTTTACTTGTTCTGATGCATTTTGAATTTGGTTAAGAATGTTACGACATTGGAGGAGAAATGGAACCTTCGGCGTTGAAACAAGTTCATACTTGAACACTTGTCCACTTAACACTGACCCACTTTTTTCATTCGACACGCACGTTTTACCAACCACGTTGGCATCATTAGGAAGATAATTAAAACTTTAGTTTCTCTTTCAACTTCTTTAGTTTTAATGATCTCCCGATGATGTCAACATTTCCACGGTGGAAATGTAAGTGGTAAGGTAAGTGGATACCTAAATATTCAAATGTGAAAGAATATTATGAATTTAGTCAGCAATGTTATATTCAGACACATTTCACGGATTTTTTTTCCATAAAAAGTGTTGTAATATCGTAAGTGCCATTACAGTACAATAGAATTTTTAAGAAATTATATGACCCATACAAACCTTACAAATCGCAGACAGGTCGTTAGTATGTTTACGAGAAATGTGGTCAAGGCACAGTGGTCACCGTTTCTATTATTATTCTTTATTCGGTAGATTGCGGATCCGAAAGCTACCTTTCGCCTTATTCTATTATTCATCTTTTATTGCGAGAGTTCCGATATGTTTATTCTCTCTATATTATGTGCGTGAGACATGGTCGCATGCTTCTAAGGTGGCTGTGGAATCCTTTGTCGTGTGTGCATTCAAGTGGCCGGAATAATGCGTTTTTCTCGAATGTCATCAGTTATGTAAGACGTTAAGATATATAGTTAGATTTTGGGATTATTTCTTTGCGGCCAACTCGACCAGACCGGGATATACCTTCACGACTTGCTTTTTCGGTATTGATAAGAATTTGTGTGGATTTCTGAGCGTGGTTTTATAAATCGTGAGCAGCAGTTTTTTTTGAAAGCTTAAAATTACATACGACAAATAATACAGACTGCCCTCACTTCTTCTCATACATAGTTACATACAGTGCCATCCATAAAGTCTGCACCATATGGAAAAAATTGCATTTGCTTTTAAGAAATTATTTTGACCGTCAGTTTTTGAGCATGTCTTTAAATTAAAATAGCGCCCATCAAACCTAGTAAAGAGTTCATAATATACAAGTAGCATACGAACATTTGAAATCGACCCGAGAGTAAACTACCTTTATTTTCGGCCTTAGAGAAAAATATTATAAAGAAAAGTTATTCCTTTACAAAATTCCAGCTCCAATATGAAGTTTTAGTGTAGTATGGTGAAAAAGCGGTTCCTGACATTTTCAAGTGACCTTCGTACCACAGTTCGAACGAAATCGCTCATCATTAAAATCGTATTTTCTGGAGACTCTTCTCAATAAAAATTATGTTATTGTTCAAGATAATATAAATGAGTAACAAATAACTCAAGTATAAAATAGTCAGCAAGAAATAAACTAAATTTTGGTGCAAACTTTTTTATGTTTAAAAATGATATGAAAAGTAAATAATTATGGGAAACCTCTTAGAAACTACACTTTTGGAGGCGATACTTTTTGTAATAACGTTTGAAAAATATGCAAAATTATGTTCCTTAAAAGTACAGTAACATTATTTGACTTTTCACAGTATTGGTAACTTAGAGGAAGCTATTCGTCAGTTCGTGGATACAATTTTCCCACAGTTTCTTGTTAATGTCGAGAAGAAATGTTCAGAAGAAGTAGTTTATGTATCCTCCATAAAGAAAAGTTGCTTTAAAAGGACGCCCTTCGAGGTTCCTTTAATAATACTTCTATGTGTGTAAAATACTAATGTCTGTTTATTTGTTGCTTTTACTATTTCTTCTATTCCCACACATGGGGTTTTCAGAATATTAATATATAATGGAATTTTAGTTTTCTTTCTCTATTTTTTTGTTCATTTGATGTGTATTTGTAAGTTTCATGTGATGTTTTGCAACATTTAAAAGTTTTGCTCTTCATTGATATTCTGCTGATATAATTCGTTTATTTCTAGCTTTATAAATGAGTTATTTGTTACCCAATTATATTGTTTTGAACAATATTTTTTTGGAGAAGAGTGTCAAGAAAATTGGATTTTAAGGATAAGCGATTTCAATCAATTTGTGGTATGAGTTGAAAAAATGCCAGGAACCGCTTTTCACCTGAGCGCACTTGAACTTCATATTGGAACTCATATTTTACAAAGGAATAACTTTTTTATAATATTTTCTCTAGGATTGAAAATAAAGGTAGTTGACTCTTGGGTCGACTTCAAATTTTCGTATGCTCTCGTATATTATGAACTTTTTACTAGGTTTGATGAACGCTATTTTAGTTTAGTTCTAACTGCGCAATGTTAACTGCACCCGTCGCTGGCGGTTCAAAGTGTGGCTATCCTTTCCACACCGAACCTTGTAGCTGTTAATTTACGATACCAGAGTAGTGAACGTTTTCCATAATGTGTATATAAGTAAATAAGAAACACATTATATATTCTTTAGTTTTTTTAAGGAAGCAACAAAAATAGGTGACATGGAGAAATAAACAATGTATCAAAAGTAGTGCTATAATTTAAGATGCAAAATAGCATGCACCTGTCTGATGTTGTTTTATTAAAAATACGTTACGTTTCCACTTCGTATAATTTATGTAGCTCCCACGGTCCATAAAAGTGTAATTGAAGATCGAACACGTCTTTAACATTCGGAAAAACAAGCAAGTCCTTAAACGAAATTACAAAACAATTGTTTACCATAACGAAGTAAGTTCGAAATTAAGCCTTGATCAGCATTAATTATTGACTTTAGGGCCGTATTTATATTCATCGCGGTCGCGGAGAGTGAACTTAATCAAAAGCAACATCTTAATTTAGAAGAGGCAATAAATTTTGGTCTTAAAGTTCATGTAAAAGTTGTACTACAATTCAATAAATACTCGGGGGCCCCAGCGCACCGTCTATATTCATTAAGAGCGAAACTCCCAGGTAGCGAAAATAATAATAAAAGTATATAGAACGCAACGCTGGCTTGATGTCTCCCTATAACCATTAACGGTAATAAAATCGTACAGAGGAGCATCCCAGTAAAGTGTAGATTTTATTGGTTTTAGATTTTAATGGGGGGAATAAACCACGCGGTTCGCTTACCATTAGGACTACGACCTTCGGAGATGGAGTATCAACATCTACAATTTTTTGAGACGCAGTCGCTACGCTGTTTTAACAAAATATGTACTTTGTAAGTGTTGGTTTACAAAATATAGGTACATTAATTTCTACACAAATGTGAATTTTGTACCATTGCTATGGTAATCCATGTAGAGACAATTAAACTTGGAGAGAACTAAAGTGGACATTTGTTGATTTAAACGTCAAATTTGAGGTACGCATCAACATGACAATAATTCATGGTATTGTCCCTCATCAATAGAAAAAAACACAAGACCCATTTGCAACTTCGATTTTTAAGTCTTCTAAAGGAAGGTAAATAACGTCACCTACAGCTGTTTCGTTGTTCTGTTGCCTGGATTATGTCACTAGTCACTACCCATAATTTCCCTTACTGTTAGTAAAATAAAAATGGTACAAATACGAGATGTAATCCATATTTTTTTCTTATTTTGTGCGAATTATAATACTAGTAACAGTTATATTATCTAGTTTTAAGAAAAATGTATTCGCAAAGCAGTGTGGGGTCTTTTGGTGAAAAGTTTCGTAACGTAGAACGTTTATGAGTAGTTACAAGATACACTTTATGTACGAAAAATTATGAATTTTATAATCAATATTTAAATGAGTTGCACTGAGTACTCCGTGAATATTTATTAACACCGAGCGACATTTAAAAGGTATACTTTTGTCGAAAGAGTCTTGCGATTGATATTTTTAATAAACATACAAATGGTCTAAGGCACGAACCCTTTACGCCGGTTTTTATATATTAAT
>JAPWTK010001454.1:0-39839 GCA_029963805.1 Aromia moschata
GGATATATGGTTAGTTGGGGTCTTTTGGGTCTTATTGATTGTGGGGGCTATGGGATTAGAGGTATGAAGTTATAGAAGTATTTGTATATGAGATTTGATTGGGTTTTTAGAGTATTTTTGTCACTTTTTGCCATTTTCCGCAGCTGTTTGAGGATGAAAAAAATGTGACGTGATGGGGCAAAACGGGCTTCGAATTCGGATTCAGCGAATTCCAAAAACATGTGATCCACCAAGTTTAGTCAGAGGGGCATTTCACTTTTTTTGTGGTGCTGTGTAATTTAAAATAAGCAGTTTCAATAGCGACTAGCAGAACACAGCGAATTATAGACTGTCCGCGTCTGACATACGTGAGAGGCCCGAAATGGGTAGTGTTGTGCGCTTGCAATAACATATCATTTATAATATCACACCGCAATAAAACCAGTTTAGAATCACGCTCCATCGAGAGAATACCCGAGTAGTAGCATTTCAGTTACTGTAGGTATATACCGAGTGTTTCCGTTACGCGTATTAGTACCATTCTGATTTAAAGTGCTTGAACAATATATATGGGTGGATGAAACGTGCCACAAAGAACTCGAAAATAGACAAGATTCATTTTACACATGGATTGACAGTAATCCCGAATTTTATGGGGATTTACGTATTAGGGGAAATGACCTATTTTGTACTCTTTGTGGATGAACTTATAAATTCTTCAGATAAATCTAAAGTAACAAGACATGTGAACAGCCATGCCTCCTCGAGTTCTATGTTATTAGAACTAATTTATAGTTCTTCTCGTCCTTTAATTATAATTAATTATTCTAATTATAATTATATAACTATATATAATTTACAATTATTCTGCCACAGGACGAGTATTTTCAACGAAGTGTGATTCTAAACTAGCTTTACTGCGATGTAATACTATGAAACTATATGTTATTGCAAGCACAACACAAATAACTTCGGGCCTCTCGTATGTCAGACGCGGACAGCCTATAATTCGCTGTAGGTTTGCGGGCCGTCATTGAAATTGTTAATTTAAATTATTAATTACATGGTTTGTTTAAAAAAAACCGGAACGTTTTCCACAAAACACCGAACTACTACACTCTTTCACGACGCGCGCTTGCCAACTGTTGGCATCTTCAGGAGAAGATTAAAACTAAATTGTAGCCTACACACTTGCACTATTTATACCAAATTTCTTGAAGCCACGGTTCACTGAACCGTAAACAGTAGACTACGGGTATCGGCCCACTTGTCCATTCATATTATTTTTATATTTAATGATTTCTAAACTTTCAAAAGCATCCAACTGTCTATTGTTTGTTACATTTCTAATTAATTTTAAATTATTTATGTCTATCCTACAGTTGTTATCAAAAGAGCGTTGGGCAACACAAGAATTTTCTATTCCTGGCTACATTTCAAATGAGCCATGTGTTCTTTAAATCTAAGTCAATATAGATCTTTTTGTTTGCCCAATATACTTTTGACTGCCAATCTTTACAACTTATTTCGTATATTCCTGACTTTTCGTTATTGTCGATTTTGTCTTTGGGGGTTGACCCAAAAGCGTCTGTAGTTTATTTTAGAATTATAAACCAAATAATATTTTTAAAAATTTTATATAGTCCGCGGGTGGATTTAGGTTCATATGGTAACGAAGCAAATTTCGAATTGTCAGTATCTTTACGAAAAGTCGTGGAACTGTACAGGGTTCTCTTAAATGTATGCTTCCTTATTAACTTAACTATTAAATGGACTGAGTAATCGTCACTCTTAGCTATATTCTTAATTAATTGTTTCTCATGTTCAAACCTCTCTTTACTGAGGGAAATTTAACAAACAGTGAATTAGAAAAAACATCTATATAGTAAAGGAAGTATGCTTGAAATTCAAGCTACGAATTGTATAAAACTAACTTTTAGATTAGGTAATATAGAATACCAGCAATAGTGCGAGTTTCAGAGGAAAATGTTTGTAGTTGTAAACACAAAATTGATTAAAAATATGTCTTCGTTAATAAAAAATTAGGCTTTAAAAGAACAAAAAAAGATACTCCTCAGAAAGTCGTTAACATTGTAGAAAACTTATCCTCGCAAGTGTTTGACAAAAAAGAACTAAATAAAGGGATTAAAAATTGACCTGCCTGCCTCTGGAGGCGCCCTGGAGGAAGTCGTGGAGGTGTTGAATGTGCACACAGCACCTGCCTGATTCTTCCAGGGGTTTGTCAGAGAAGCAGTTAGAAAACAAATTAGTTCCAACATTGTTAAAAATAAAATTAATACCAAACACGTCAAGAAAGACAAAAACATTGTCAAACAATTACGAGAGGATTGTTTTTATTTAAAAAGCTGACAAGGGAAATAAGGTTGTTATCTTAGACAAAAATGATTATTTTGAAAGAGTCGATAATTTAATTAATAGTGGCCCTTACAAAAAATGGTCAAAAAGTCCTTTGCCAAAAAATGAGGCGGAAGTTAAAAAAATCTTTAAAAGAATGTAACAACCTTATTACTCTTTCACTGAGACAAAAATTACAATTGTCAAATCCCAAAATACCTAAATTGTATTGTTTACCAAAAATACATAAACCAGGGAAAATCTGTAAGGTCAATTGTCTCAGCGATAGGATCCCCAATTTATAATTTGTCAAAATGGTTAACGAACGAGTTCGAAAATTTGCCTATTGCACAAACAAGTTTTTCAGTTAAAAAATTGTAGTGAGTTCATTGACAATATCAAAAATATCTAATTGCAAGAAGGTGAAATTTTGGTCTCGTTTGATGTATGCTCATTGTTTCCAAGTGTTCGAATCCCGCAAACTTTCGACTACCTCAGGGAATTAATACTCGAATTAAATTTTTTAGACGATAAAATTATTAAGGAATACATTCGGCTTACTAGTATTTTTGGCGAATCAAAATTGTTTTCAGTATAATGTGAATATTTTCAACAACATGAGGGAACGGCAATGGGTAACTCCTTGTCACCTTTCATTGCAAATCTTTTTGCGAGTAAATTTGAGACAGAAGTAAAAGACAAATTCGAGTATTTCCCCTAGAGTTTGGTTCAGGTATGTGGACGACATCTTCGCGGTATTTGATACAAAAACAATTAGTTTAGATAATTTTGTTGCCAAATTAAATTTACATATGAAGTGGAACACAATGAACAGCTACCATTTTTAAATGTATTAGTTATTAGAAATAGTGAAAAATAAGTTAGTTTGATGTATATAGGAAAGAAACCGCGACTCTTAGATATATTTCCAACGATTCACACCACCCTTTTCAACATAAAAATGGTAAGTTTTAATTTTCTAATTCACTGTTTGTTAAATTTCCCCTCAGTAAAGAGAGGTTTGAACATGAGAAATAATTAATTAAGAATATAGCTAAGACGATTACTCAGTCCATTTAATAGATACGTTAATAAGGAAGCATAAATTTAAGAGAACCCTTGTACAATTTCCACGACTTTTCGTAGAGATATTTACAATTCGAAATTTACTTCGTTACCATTTGAACCTAAATTTAAAAGCGGGATCATATAAAATTTTTAAAAATATTAATATCAATTTAGTTTATGATTCTAAAAATAAACTACAGACGCTTTTGGTAACCCCAAAGACAAAATCGACAATAACGAATAGTCAGGAATATACGAAATAAGTTGTAAAGATTGTGATCAAAAGTGTATTGGGCAAAAACAAAAAGATCTATATTGACTAGATTTAAAGAACACATGGCTCATTTGAAATATGGCAGAACAGAAAATCCTGTTGTGTTGTGTGTGTGGCCCAACACGCTTTTGCCAACAACCATAGGATAGACATAAATAATTTAAAATTAATTAGAAACGTAACAAACAGTAGACAGTTAGGTGCTTTTGAAAGTTTAGAAATCATTAAGTGTAACAATAGTATCAGTAAGGACAATGGTCCGATACCCACCAGTCCACCGTTTGCTCTGATAAACAAAAGCAGTTACGGTTCAGTGAACCGTAGCAACAAAATGATGTACCTGCGAAAAAAAAGAGAACTCAAACAATCAACTTGGACCGAAACAGTACAGGGTGTTTTTTTATACTAAACAATTTTTTTCTTATTGGAAATTTGCAAAATGTGGCACAATAAATTCAACACTTGCTATTGAATTTTCCAATTTATTTTAACCCTTAACGTCAAAACTACAGTTTTTGTATATCCAGTCTCTTCGCAACGTGCCAAGTACAAGAAATGATGTAAAAGAAATCTAAAATGCCTTTCTGAGTATTTTTGGGGTGATCTTTCGGAATGGCACCAAAAAAATCATAAACGTTGGAACCTTACTCCTGTTTTTGGCCATTTAAGTTGAAAAGAGCGTGGTTTTTCAGATATATATTTTTTTGTAACATCATTTTTGATTTGAAAAATAATTTTTTCTTTCGACAGAAAACTACGGGAAAAGTGCGTTCGTGAGTTGTACTGAAAAAAGTTATGTACTTAGAAAAAAATAATTCCAAACATGGGGGTGTCCAATATCTCGGCCAAAGGACACATTGGACTGGGAAACTTTCATAATTTTTTTTCACTCTAAACCTGGAGAACTTTAGGGCAAAAGCTTAGAGAACAAAAAGTATTCAGATTCATCCATAGAGCACGCCTGATTTTTTCAAAATTTTTGGTCACGTTTTTGGAAATTTTCAATTTGGCCGTTTTTCCAAATATCCGAAAATGACTCCAAAAATTCTGAAAAAAAAATACAAACCTCGCTTGAAGACTCCTAAACAAATTTCTCAACAAAAAATGTGGCCTAGTTTGGCCATTTTCCCGTTAGAAGGTTTCAAAAATTGTTTTTCCTTAAAATTTCACACATTTCCAGACATTTGGGAAAAATACACGTATTATTGGCTTATACTCAATACAGTCTAGCTCCAAAATGGCTGTCCCCAAATTGTCCATTTTTTCATTTCAATATTCCAAAAAATTGCCGAAACCCAATATTGCAGGAAAGACCGAAAATTCTGGAAAAATTCTTTGGAGGTTTTGCACAAAAAATTTTTGAACTATTGACGTTTTTTGGTTTGGGGGGTTCAGGAAATGGCTAATTCGAAAAAATTTTTTTCAAAATCGTCCTTTTTGGTACGATTATACCTTGTTAAGTATACATCATTCAAGACACTCATAATTTCAGAATTTTTGAAGACGATTTGGCAATTTCACCGATTAGCCATTTTCGGAACCCCACAGTTCAATGGAACCATTTTGACTCTTTTGAGTATGAGCCAAGAACATGTGTATTTTTTCCCAGATGTTCGAAAATGATTGTGAAATTTTAGGAAAGACCAATTTTTGAAACCTTCTAACGGGAAAATGGCCAAACTGGGCCAAACTTTTGTTACGAAATTTGTTTAGGACTCTTCAATCGAGGCGTGTAACCTTTTTCGAATTTTTTGGAGCCATTTTCAGATTTTTGAAAAAATGGCCAAATTGATAATGACCTAAACGTGACCAAAAATTCTGAAAAAATCAGGCGCCTCCTTGGATATGATTCTGAATAATTTTTGTTCTCTAAACTTTTGCCTCGAAAGTTCTCCAGGTTTGAGTAAAAAAATTACGAAAGTTTTCGACAATGTGTCCTTTTGCAGAGATATTGGACACCCCATGTTGGAATTAATTAATTTTTAAAAGTACATAACTTTTCAGTACGTCCCTCGAATGCACTTTTCCCGTAGTTTTTTATCCGAATTAGAGACTTGCGGTTTCTAATTTTTGCTAGCCTATTGGGTTAGTTTTAATGCCCTGATGTCGCTGTACCGGGACTTGAACGGTTCGCCTTCCACACACCCCAAGAAGCAATGCGAAGAAAATAAACTAAGAAGGACACTGTCGGGCAAGCAAACACCATTCCGGCAATATATTAAGACCTCTTCAATAAATTCTATGTATGTATTTGGTCGCTGTCCCGTCTCTTCAACCCATTTCCACACCACCCTAAGCAAATCCCTTTGCATTTACGCAGGATTTTGCGTGGTTTGACCTCTGTTGGGCGAATTCATTGATCCTAATATTGCCTAACAAATTGGTGTCACAACCCCTTTCACCCTTGGACAACTCAAACGACCCTCCAGCCACACCCACACCGACCCTCTGGTTCCGCCCCCGTAGAAGGCCTCGTGAGATGTCGTTTTGTCTCGAATTCATGTCATGGCATTGCTTGAAGGCTCTCGAAGTTGGCGGAACACACTGCGGGAAGTGATATTCCAACTCCAACCCACTCCCTGAAAATTTACCGCCCTAAGGGTTGTAAACAGATCCTCCCCCGGGGTGACTCCAGAAAGCTTTCCTGAGGGTGCAGGAACTCTTTTTAGTCGCACACCACGAGTCGTCTGCCTCCTTCAAATCCCCTTTTGTGTCCCATCACCGTCCATATTTGACCTCCAAAAATTTTGGAATAAATAAAAATTCCTGAAAGAGAACTTGGAAGAACTTTCCTGAAGAGGAAAGGGAAGGTTTTGCCTACTCAACGAGCTTCTTTCACGAATTTTTACTCCTCAAAATTTTTGGAGGGAGTCAAAAAAAGAGGACAATGGGACGCAGAGGATTTGAAGCAAGACGATTCGAGGTGAGCCGATAAGGGTTAAAACGTCCTCAGGAAGGCTTTCGAGTCACCCCACATCAAGACTTACTTACAACCTTCCAGCGCGGCAAATTTTCAAAGGGGTGGGTTGGAGATGGAATATCATTTGGCGTTCAATCGGCCGTTCGCAGTGGGTCCCGTCAGCTTCAAGAGCCTTCAAGTTATGCCATGACATGAATTCGAGACAAATAGACATCCCACGCAGTCTCCGTCGGAATAGCTGCGGTTTGGAAGGGTACTTGGTTTGTCAAAGTGGTGAAAGCGAGTTGTGACACCCAACACCAATTTACTAGGAAGCATTAAGATCAATGGATCCGCCCAACAGAGGTCAAAATACGCAAAACCCTGCGTAAATGCAAAGGGGTGGCTTAGGTGGTATGGAAAGGGTTGAAGAGTTGTGTCAGCGACGAGACAGAACCCATTGAGGTCTTCATGTGTGCCGGGATGGAGTTTTCACCCAACAGCGTGCTTCTTAGTCCATCCTGTATGCCCTCTGAAATTGTCAAAACTTGCGAATTCATATTTCGACATGGGGTTGCTTTCTGGGATTTGGAATCTTTAAATGACAACGTAGCGCCTTGAGCATTCAATCCAGCCCTATAGGCTACCGAAAATTAAAAAACCCCAAGTCTCTAACTCGAATAGAACGCAAATGGCGCTAATCTAAAAGGGCTATGCTAATTTTTGATGAGCAGTTTAATTCACACATTATTCACATGTTCCAACTTATGTTTTTACGGCACGCCAAAAATGAAATAGGTGTCAGGCACTACCCAAAAAAGTTATGACGGTTTGTCCAGACTAACAGTTGGCATTATTTTAAACATCAAACTCAAATCTCCGAAACAGCTGGGTAATTGTGTGATCTACACGGTGGAGCCTTTAACTGGAATATATTCGCTAGCGGGGTGGTGAATGATTTTTCCAAAAAATTCCCCAGACACGTCAACTTTTAAATGTATTTACCTACATTTTGCAAGTAATGTGAAAAATATATGCCCTTCAGGGGTGGCTGAAACCACCCTCGACATGATTTTTTCAAATGCAACCCTATGGCTTGTGACCCCTCTCATTGTAAAGCTGGTGGAAAGAGGAATCCAACGCACTGATCAAATTTTAATTTTTAGTATGTTTGTAGGGTTGCATACAATTAAAACGTATTTATTTTTAACGCAACAATTTCGTACTCAAAATGTATGTTGTTTAGTTTTGGAATGTAAACCTTACTTTTCATATGTCCCCACAAAAAATTCCAAGCAATTTTTTGCCACAACTGATATTTGTTATTTTTTTGCTAGTGTTTTTACACGGCCGCAAACAGTAATTTAGTTTGTATGCTGTATTCAGAGTTTGAAACGAAGTGTTATTTCAAATTGGTGAAAATGTCTTATTTAACTGAATCACTAAAAATCGAAATTTTGATGATGATTGGATATGGTGATAGGGCGCGAACTCAATGCGAAGTTGTTCGCTTGTTTCGAGAAACGCATCCTGACTTGCCACCACTAAATCAAGGTACCATTAGTAAAGTTGAGGCACAATATCGAGAGATGGGTCATGTCAGGAAAGTACCGAGTAAGAGGCAGGCTGTTGTTGATGACGACACGAAGTTGAATTTGTTGCTTGCTCTAGAAGAAAATCCAATCACTCCACCCCGTTAACTGGCCCGTGATAGTAATCTTAATCACAAAACAGTTGTAAAATACTTAAATATGAGAAAAACACGCCCATATAAAATGCAAGCTGTTCAAGAGCTACTTGAAGATGATCCAGATCGACGAGTGGAATTTTGCGATTTATTGATGACTTGTATTGATCAAAACCAGTTATCTTTAGAGTGGATAGTTTCTCTGACGAGGCTACTTTTACATTAAATGGGCACGTAAATCGTCAAAATTGTCGTTACTGGCCTGAAGATAACCCCATTGATGTGAGGGAACTTCATACTCAGCGCCCACAGAAAACTAATGTGTGGGCCGGAATAATACAAAGATATAATTGTAGGACCATTTTCTTTGATGACACTCTTCATGGAGCAAGATACTTGCGTTTACTCCAGTACGAACTCATGCCAGTGCTATATAATTTATTTCAAACCCCTTAAACCCTAACTTGACCGACGAGAGGTTATGGTTTCAGCAAGATGGGGCCCCACCACACTATGCTGCCATTGTTCGTCAGTATCTGGACAGAATTTTTCCCGGTAGGTGGATTGGGAGGCGAGGTAATATTGAGTGGCCAAGCAAGATCTCCAGATCTTACACCACTGGATTTCTTTTTGTGGGGACATCTTAAAAGTAGGGTTTACATTCAGAAACCCAACAAACATAGCAGATCTGCAGGAAAGGATAAGAGAGGGAAATCGGAAAAATAACACCGCAAATGTTGCATAAGGAGGCGAGTAAGAGACGAAACTTACCACAGACTGGGATGCTGCTAACAAGTGAATGGTGCACATTTTGAACAATTGTTACGTTGAAAATAAATTTAATTTTTAAATTGTTTTAATTGTATGCAACCCTACAAACATACTAAAAATTAAAATTTGATCAGTGCGTTGGATTCCTCTTTCCACCAGCTTTACAATGAGGGGTCACAAGCCATAGGGGTTGCATTTGAAAAAATCATGTCGAGGGTGGTTTCAGCACCCCTGAAGGGCTATATTTTTCATATTACTTGCAAAATGTAGGTAAATACATTTAAAAGTTGACGTGTCTCGGGATTTTTTTTTAATATCATTCAACACCCCGCTAGCGAATATATTCCAGTTAAAGGCTCCACCGTGTATACTTTATAAAAGGTATATAGGATGCTCAATTTAATATAAGAAAGTCAGTCGACGCCCAGAGGTACTAGTACATGAACACGTTGGGGCAACAAAAAAAGTGCAAACAAACTCAAATTACATGTTTGCAAAAATTTTTTCATGTAACGACGATTCTATAGAACAAACAAGCAGTAAAATCTCACCCTGTATAAAAACAATCGTACGCCTGAACACATTAATGTTTAAGTACTCCAAGAATTTCCTTGAAAAATGTTACAGTCCTATAACTTTTCCGTAGTCTAAAAAGGTAATCGAATTTTCCCCAAAAATATATATCTATATATATATTCTGTATGAAAAGATGAGGCGCCTCGCTATTTGAAATTAATATAAAACTTGGTAAAATTCAATTATATTCACCCTGACTCACATTTTCGGTGCTAGATGAAAAAAAATCACTTAAAAAATGTAAAACGCGAAATTTCCCCCAGGTAAGCTGACAAACATCGGATACTTTCGTAGGGGCTTAAAATTGAGTGAACAAACTTGTAAAGCACCGAACGTAATTCTTTTTGCCTCGAACTTATTTTGTTAATAGGCCATAAAATAAGCCAGGACCTACCGGGTTTTATTGTTGCCCTCTAAAAATTATTTATTCGTGCAAGGCTTAATCGAAAATTCCGATAGTATCGCGTAACGCGGTCCCTCGTAGTATTATTTCCACATCCAGTGGAGTGGGAGTATGGTATTCATGAAAAAATTGTTAAACTTTTTTTATTGGTTAAATAGGCTTAAATGTTCTGAAACGTCGAGATTTTACGTTTTTCAAATTTTCTGTCAGTCAGTCTCTGTCTGTTAACCTTTTTTGTGTACACAGTAACTCGAGAACGCTTTGAGATATCAACTTTAAATTTGAAACACATACAAGGAGTGTAAATTAAGTAATAAGACTGCTTTTTTTATTCGAATAGAATTACAATTCAGTATTGTCTCCTTCAAAATAACTTCCTTTTTTAAGCCACACAGCGCTGGAGACGGTTCTTTCATTCGTTATATTAGTGCTGGAACTTATATACTGGAATAGCTTTCAGCTGGTCGGTTACAGCCGTTTGAATGTTTCCTATGGTCCCACAATGATGTACCTTGAGGTGATTTTTCAATCTCGAGAAGAGAAAAAAGTCACGAGGACTCAAGTCAGGCGAATGAGGAGGCTGAAGAGCCGCATGAATATTTTACTGGCTAAAAACACGTTTACTGAGATGGCTGTGTGACAAGGCGCATTATCGTGATGCAACATCCTGTTGTTTTTGATGTTTGGTCTCACATGCATGAAACTTTTTCGAAGTTTTTCAAGAACCTGTCTATAAAGTGTTGATTTACTGTTTGGCCTGAGGCGCAAACTCTTTGTGGACAATTCCCTGGCTATCAAAAAAGCAAATCAACATGCATTTGATCTTCGACTTCCTCATTCTTATTTTTTTGGGTCTTGGAGAGCTTGACGTGTGCCATTCCATGCTTTGGCGCTTGGCTTCCGGGTCGTACTCAAACACCCAATTCTCATCACCAGTAATGACACGTTCCATAAAATGGGGATAATTTTCAATCGATTCCAAAAAGTCAAGACACCTCTCCTGATGTCCTTCTGTTCCTGCGAAAGGTTTTTTGGAACCATTTTTACGCGGATTTTTCTCATCCCCAATTCGTTTGTCAAAATCTGATGAACAGTGGTGTGATTCAAATTTAACTCTTCCCCGATCATTCTTGTCGTCAGCAGACGATCAGAACGCACAAGATCCCGTATTCTATCGACATTTACATCGGTTCTTGAAGATGAGACCTTCCGCTGCGTGGTTAATCTCCAATCGACTCTCTTCCTTCTGAGAATACCTTAAACCATCGAAAAACCTGGGATTTTGAAAAAATCTGTCTCCGTAGGCGTGCTGAAGTTTGCAAAAAGTTTCCGTTGCGCTGTGTCCAAATCGGAAGCAAAACCTGATAGCACACTGACTGACTGACAAAAACTGGTTTACGAAAACAGTCACAAAGAACAAACAAATGACTCTAACAAGTTCAAACTTGTACTGAACGTACATTATTTGTTCTAACCTACCGCCCTACCAAGTCCTGTCTCCGCAGTGTTGCTAGATTGGGCGCTAAGTTGCCAGTCCCGTTATTTAATTACACACCTCGTTTGTATGTATCATGATGAGTTCTGGAAGTGGAGAACTGGAACTGAAGTTAATCGGTTAAAGGGTTGTGGAATAAATGGGGATAATACGTCAGGGCGGCTGGTGGAATTTGACATGCTCGTATTTCCGTAAGGAGACATGGGCCCCACACCATATTTTAGGGGGTGGTTACTAGACTTAAGTAGAATGCTGTAATGGCAAAAAATTTCAGGGAAAACTTGCGAATTTTTTCCAAGAATGAAGACTCGTACTCCAGTAGATCTTGGAAACGGCTTGCAAAATATTGGCAAAACATTTTTTGTCATAATCAATTAGTACATACAATTTTGTTTATGCTTGTGATTTTTGCAAAATTTTTATTTTCCTTAAAGATACAACTATTGTAAAATCTCATAGTCGAAATGTTGTGATGAAATAAAAATTCAAATTTCCATAAATTTTACACTCAAAATTCCAAAAAAAAGTATAAAACGTATAAAAAAAATTGTATTCACTCGATGACTATGAAAAAAAATATTTCGCAAATATTTTACAAGCCGTTTCCAAGATCTACCCGGAGGAAGCCATTTTTGGAAAAATAATTTCGCAAGTTTTCCCTGACGATTTTTTGCCATTATAGCCTTCTACTTAAGTCTAGTAACCATCCCCTAAATTATGGTGTGGGTCCCATAAGAAAATTTGCCTCCTTAAGAAAATACGAGCATGTTAAATTTCACCGACCGCCACTGAATACGGTTTTTCCTTGTCTATAGGTAATTCGCAAACGACGCACGATACGCACTTCAAATTTTATAGACATATACAACATAACAGCATCTGCAAGAGTAGGGGGTACTTTAAGTTTAGTAGCGTGGGAGTTAAGGGGTTGAAGGGGGTAACTTTGCAAAGTAGACCAGTTTTTTTTAATATAAATTTTCATATGTACACAATGAAGTTCTAACTAAGCAATTCTACTACTTGTTTCCTGTCTCTCTCGTTTGGGGTATGGAGTAATTAACCAAAGTATTTTACTTTTTTTTACTGCAAACGTTTTTCCTATGTTTTATGAGAAAAATGTTAAAAGTTTGCTAAAACGTATAAAACGTATAGGAATTGCTTAATTTGACTAATGGCCAAGCCAAATCACGAATTAAATTTATTTTCATTTGTTGTAGATACTATTGGGGGTGGGATAAGTAGTGTTTTATTATATATTAACGTGAAATAAATATATTCAAGCGTATCGTATCAAACGATACTCAAGCGTATCGTTTTTGAGGTAGAAGAATTCGAATATCGCATTATCAAGAGTCTACTTTGACTTTGCTTCCACATCCACGTGAAAAGTTTGTTGGGTCACTGTGGTCAATGGAGTTAATGAGATCGTTGAAATCATTGGATCCATGGTAATCAATAGAATAATTGGGATCATTGGGGTCATAGAATCATTAGAATCTTTTGGATCGTTGGGCTCTTGGGATCATTATGGCCTTCGTATCACTGGGGTTTTGGGATCATTAGAGTGTTAGGACTATAGGGATCATCGGATAATTGGGCTCATGGGATCATTACAGTTAATATTATCATTTAAGTTATTGGGGTTTTGGAATCATTGGGGTCAGTTGGATCATTGGGGTCTTGGGATCATTGGGCTCATGGAGACATTGGAATTTGAGACCTATGAACCAAGGGATCGTGGGGATCTTGGGATTATAGGAGACATGGGACCATTTATGTCATGGGATCATAGGTTCAATGGGATCATTGGGGTCATGGCCAATTGGCGTCAATGGGATCATGAGAGCACTGAGGTCATAGGATCATTGGGGTCAATTGGATGATTGAATATGGACACTGCGAACACTGAGAGAATAGTTATTATAAAAAAGTTGTATTCAATTTTGGTGAAATATTTTTTTTAACGCAAATTTTAACTTAATAATCACAAAATGAATAGAGTTCTATAAAAATCTCATACTCTCCTCGTAGAACTGAGAAGGGGAAATTAACATAGAATACTCATATAAGGAGAATACTAAAGCTTTGGAAAAAACTTTAGAAGCCAAACCAAACATTGAATTTATCTTCATTTGGCTGATGGCGCTTTTGTCGGTGAATGAGAAGAGGGGACTGTTTTCTTGTATCTTGTAAATATGAATGAGTATAGATCTTCATATAACGTGTCGTTTTATAAGTTTTTGAGGTAGGATAATATCGGTATTAGCATAATATCACATTATTAAGTATCTATTATCTACTCTCATTCTTCAATATACTTAAATAATCAAAACAGATCATACGGGTGATGAAGGTCGTAAAAGTTATAGAGCTCATCAATTCATGTAGGTAATTGATGCCACATAGTTTATAAAGGGAATATGGCTCACAAAGATCCAAATATCGCACTTTAAATAATGAATATAACCTGGATGTTAGCTATTTGGTCTAATTACGAGTAAATATGGAGAAACTAGATGTGGAAGTAGTGATTCCATTGGAAGCGGTTTATACATACCTACGTTTCTGAGATATTACTACATTTCAAAGGTCGACTCAAATACCGTTTAGGCATTTAGTTCGTGAGGCAAAGCGAGGATACGTACATTATATTGTGCGAGTAAATGATATAGATTTACGGTTCAGTGCAAAAACTTTCTCGTATTTCATACAATGGTTATCGTATACGGTAGTAGCATTATAATAATATTCTCAGTATATACTTGGTCCAGAATTGGTGATAGCAATTCATCCTGCTATCTTGAAAACTATAAAGCATAGAAAACAGTTACATTGGGAAAGTTGTAGACAATTTTATATCTCTTTTGGTGTCCGAGATGTTTTGGAAAAACCGGAAACATGCACTTTCGAAAATTTGCTATAAATCATTTATTTTTATTTATTTTTTTAATTCATGAACACATTCTTATGACAACTTTTTTAGGGACATTCGAATCCTTTACTTGAATGAAGGTATCGACGTTTTGAGTTTCTGAAACCATCATCAAATTCTTTTTCTTATGGCAGCCATATTGAATATTATTCTGATTTAGAAGTACTCATTTCTCTCGTTCCAACGATATCTAACATTTAAAAAAATAATTCTTACTAACAAACCTAAATCTATAAAAACCCTTTTCAGAAAAAGTGCCACAACTTGGCAACATTGCAGTATAAAATTAATACTTGTAACTATACTGCGAATCACCGGGTTCTCTTCCGGAACAACGAGGAAAAAACTGCAACATTACGAATTAAAAATAAATAAATAAACTTCAAGGTTCAATCATTAAAAGTCAATGGAATGTAATTAAATAGATTCATCAACGTCTTTTTTAAAAGTATTCTAAAAGGTGACAGTAAAAAGAAAATATTTTTCTCAAAACTTGTCCGCAACTTACTTTGTGGCACTTATTTTGTGGCACTTTGAAGAGCTATACGAAACAGAATGAACATCGTATAAATACAATTTACTACGAGACATAAAACAGCTTAATTAAATGCTGTTATTTTACGATTCAATCCTGCCAAAGCTGCAGCTATTAAGGAGAGCTAATGTTTACCAAATTTCAAGATGTGTCCGTTGGAAGAGCTTTAAAAACTATTCCTAATAACCATAAAGGTTTGTATGACGCCATACAAAAATTACAGAACAATACGTTGTCGTTAGCGGAGTCACTGCAAACAGTGGACGAAGTAAATTCGCTGCTAAAAGCTGTAGGTGACGTAATAAATGAGCCAGTTGAAAATAAGTTAGAAGTGCATTAATGAAAGGCCCCAGTTTTACTAAATTAAGACAAAGAGTGACCTCATAAAACGAGCTTTTTAGCCTGTTTTTCAAACACCTGTAACTTTATCTGGAATTAATGAAATTCAACTTATAAATGCTCAAAATTTTCGTCTCATCATAATTTAGTGCGAAAAAGATTTATTGCTCAGACCTGTGCATCCCCTTACATGAAGAGGGGTTAACTAACCCTCCATTTTTCCATTACGCAGATGCGAGAAAAAGCATAATTGCTACCGCCCAATAAAAAAAGGCTGTTTTGATTCATACAATATATGGTTTCCGAAGTATTTTTATCTCCTGAACACGAATCCGTGGTTAGGTTAGCAAATCTTCAGAAAAATGAAGATTTTCGACGATTTACTGAAGACTGAGAGGTTATAATGCTAACCTGACCACGCATTCGAGTTCACGAAGAAAAAACATTGGAAACCATGCGTCACATTGCAGATTCGGTCACTTCTCGAAAATCTTCATTTTACTGAAGATTTTCGACGATTTGCTGAAGACTGAAAGGCGATGGGCCTAACCTGATGGATTCGTGTTCAGGAGGTAAAAAATACTTCGGAAACCATGTATTGTATGTAGTAAAACAGCCTTTTTTATTGGGCGGTAGAAATTATGCTTTTTCTCGCATGTGCGTAATGGAAAAATGGAGGGTTAGTTAACCCTTCATTTAAGGGGATGCACGGGGTCTGGAGCAATAAATCTTCTTTAGCACTAGATTATGATGAGACGAAAATTTTAAGCACTTATAAGTTGAATTTCATCAATTCCAGGTAAAGTTACAAGTGTTTGAAAAAGGCTAATTTTGGGGTAACTCCTTGTGATGGTGCATCTACAGATCCGTTAAGTGAGTACAAAGAATATTTAAATTATGTACTGTATTACATCAGTTCGAACGGTCGTTCTCAAAATACAAAATATATTTTCACTATAACGAACAAGATTCTCGTAAACAACTATCGAAATTTCTTGTGATCTTATGTTACAAAGTTTTTACGAATCTTCTCCAGTTCGCGATAATACTGTTAACCAAGCTACGTCGTCAAGATAATTAAGAGGGTAAGTTTTTTCATGCACATATGGTCATAAAGTGTGAATTTAGGTACTTTCTTGTATTACATGTATTATATTATGATGCGTACGCCTATGTCCCACGGCACGTTTCGGCCAATTCTAATTATAACCTTAGGGGTTCTCAAAGATGTATTTGAAAGTGACATGCCTGGTCTATTCTCGGTACGCTGTGACAGACTCTCTAGAGGTCATGAACTAAAATTTCGTAAAAAGAAAATTTCGCTACAACTGTTCAACAGACGTTTTTATGCAGTTGCGTATTTAATGCATGTATCCGTCTAGAGCTCCGTCAGTGAACTTCAAAAATCGCCACGAATGGATGGTATTTTAATAGAAATATATAAACTTTATACGAGTAGAGTGTAATATTTTTGTATATTTTGTTTTCAGCACAATTGTTGAGGTACAGTTCACTAAACAGTACACAAACTTGGTCTTTGGATCTTTGCATTTTTTTTTAATTTTATGTATACAGATCTGCGTTTTAAAAAACATGTGAGCAAATGTCTACAAAAAAGCGTATGCAAGTTTAAAATATTTATATCCGCATCGCCACATACTATCACAAGAACTTAAAATTAGACTTACAGATATGTTGGTATTAAGTCACTTAAATTATTGTGATGTTGTATATGGTCCTTGTTTAGATAAGTCGGATGTTAATAGAATTCAAAGAGTCCAAAAAGCGTGCTTGCGTTTTATCTATGGTATTAGAAAATACGATCGAGTGTCCCATAAATTGACGGATGCAAAATGGCTAAACATGGAAAATAGACGCGTTCTTCATAGTGTAACCTTATATCACAACATAATGTTAAATAAGTCTCCTCCATATTTGTACAACAAAATTAAATTCAGAAGTGACGTCCATACCCTAAATTTGAGATTCAGAGGAATGCTTTCACCTCCACCCCATAAAAACCTCAATGTATTGTAGAAGCTTTTCTTTTAATATATATTTTTTATATAATAGGGTATCTATTGATCACAAAGGGCTTAAGTCGGCAAAATTTAAGTATGAGTATAAGAAATTTTTGTTAGATGAACACTGAACACATTATCTATAATGCTGATTTCATAAGAATTTGTTACCTCTATATTTATCCACCACGATTCACTTAATTTAAATGAATACGTTGTACTGAATGTTCATATTAGAGAATCTGTTACTTTCTTAGCGATTCGGGTTGAAAGTTAGATCAGTTTACTGTTTTCAGTCCCTTTTGTAGTGTTACTATGTATCTATCAAATTATTTTTATATATAGATATGTATATTTACTACCTACAAATAAAGATTATTATTATTATTATTATTATTATTATTATTATTATTATTATTATTATTATTATGTTGTGTGAGGGTAGTTTTCACTCACTACGGGAAAGTAGTGTTAACTCTGTATGTATGCGTTATACATATACTTGAATGTTAATATTTAATTAGAATTATTGAGATTTAAGACTACGTGAAGCGTTAAGTCATTTTTACCGTTTTTTGCGCTAGGGTTGATTTTGGGGGTGTACGATTTTTTGACTTCAGATTCGGATTGAGCGTCGAAAATTACATAGGGTCTCTCTTACAAGTTGTCTCGATAGCAGTTCCAAAAAAAAAAACCTGTGAGGCTGTGTAATCTGCAAAAACGCACGACGTTATCGACGCCGCATCGTCTGTGTACGTCGGCCTTTAGCCGGAAGACCCGCGAGGCCGGAAACTCAAGGATTGACCGGATTCGGCGCTCCGGAGGGGAGGACCGAATTGCTAATTGCCCGCTAAGCCAAGGCGCCTCGCCCCACATGCTGAATTTATGTTGATTGGATTGTAATTATCCATCGGCTCTCCTCCAAATCGGACTATTTAAAATTGACGAGGCGGGATGGGAAAATGAATTTACTCAACTTAGAAGTGATTGTTAATATTCCGGCTTTTTGTCATTCGCCGAAATGAGAATTAAATTCAAGCGCGTGCAGCTGCTTATAACTCAACGTTTCCATTAAGAAAATTACTCTTCGGTAGATGTTTTTAATGTCTTTTAGAATGGAAAAATACTTGAATGGAAGGTACCTGAAAGCACTGAAATTTTTTAAATTGCGTGTACATTAGTACAAAGTTCGGAACGGTCGAATAACTTTTTTATTTGAAAATAGCTTTTTTTGAAATTTAATATGGTTGTATACTCTAAAATAACGAATACAATTATGACATTTTACATTGACTTACGGTTTCACAGGAAATGCTTCCAACTTATTTTTTTTAGTGGAACACCCACTAGATTTTTATATTTTCTGGTGCGCAATAAAAAAAACTACCTTTATAAATATCAACAAACTCATTTTTATTGATGAGTGCAGCACAAAAAAAAATTAAAAACCGCCGATAACGGTAAACTATCGGGTGTCTCAATTGTATTGTTCCAATGGCATATCTCCGTTAGTTAATAAGATATTAATTTGAAATGTGGGGCATCTAATTTACACCTAAAGTTCTTTACATAGAGCCTAGTGTTAATATTCTGCCACTTCCGGTTTAACCTGAAACGGCCCTAACTTTCTTATTTCAAATGACACCCTGTATATTTTTCTCAAAATTTGAATTCAATGCAAAATTCCCTTTCCAACTATGTATTTTGGACTTAAGAAAGGAAGCAAAATCGAATTTTAAAGATTTAAAATTGGTTTTGTTGTTTATGAAAATAATTTGCTTTGCTTTGGATTTAAATTATAAAGTTGCTAAGATACACTTTTCAAGATATGCATGTTTAAGATCTCTGTCAAAAAGAATAGTTACTTGGATAAGGGTGATTTACAAATATTTTGTTGAGAGTCAAATAATAGAAAAATAGGTATGTTAAATAAATTACAAGGAAATATTACGACACTAATTTTATTTTTACGAGAACGTGACATACGAATATCTAATTGACACAATAACCATGAGCACTAGAAATTATGCTAAAGAAAATGTTCAGTGTTGTTTAAAAGTGTTGTCCATTTGATTCAACGCAACATTCGGCTCGATGCAAAAGTTCACGAGTGGTAACACTTCTTAATAACTGGACATTAAGAGCTTCACATTTATTTCTAATTCTATTTTTTAAGTCTCCTAAATCTGTAAGAGGCGTCTGGTATACCTTATCCTTTAAATATTCCCAGAGAAAATAATCCATCGGCGTTAAGTCGGGTGATCTTGGAGGCCATCTTATTGGTCCGATCCACTTTTTTCCAAAAAAAGTCTTTGAAATTAAATTTTTAAATTTTTTGAGTTAAATCTTTAAAAATTCGATTTTTCTTCCTTTCTTAAGTCCAAAAAATACATAGTTGGAAAGGGAATTTTGCATAGAATTCAAATTTTGAGAAAATATACAGGGTGTCATTTGAAATAAG
Source organism: Aromia moschata (assembly GCA_029963805.1). NCBI lineage: Eukaryota > Metazoa > Arthropoda > Insecta > Coleoptera > Cerambycidae > Aromia > Aromia moschata. The sequence continues at coordinate 19,796 of JAPWTK010001454.1, forward strand.
AAAGTTAGGGCCGTTTCCGGTTGAACCGGAAGTGGCAGAATATTAACACTAGGCTCTATGTAAAGAACTTTAGGTGTAAATTAGATGCCCCACATTTCAAATTAATATCTTATTAACTAACGGAGATATGCCATTGGAACAATACAATTGAGACCGATAGTTTACCGTTATCGGGCGGTTTTTCATTTTTTTTTTGTGCTGCACTCATCAATAAAAATGAGTTTGTTGATATTTATAAAGGTAGTTTTTTTTATTGCGCACCAGAAAATATAAAAATCAAGTGGGTGTTCCACTAAAAAAATAAGTTGGAAGCATTTCCTGTGAAACCGTAAGTCAATGTAAAATGTCATAATTGTATTCGTTATTTTAGAGTATACAACCATATTAAATTTCAAAAAAAGCTATTCTCAAATAAAAAAGTTATTCGACCGTTCCGAGACTTTGTACTAACCCTGTACAGCGGCTTAAAAATTTCAGTACTTTCAGGTACTTTCCATTCAAGTATTTTCCATTCTAAAAGACATTAAAAAACATCTACCGAAGAGTAATTTTCTAATGGAAACGTTGAGTTATAAGAAGCTGCACGTGCTCGAATTTAATTCTCATTTCGGCGAATGACAAAGCCGAAATATTAACAATCACTTCTAAGTTGAGTAAAATTCATTTTCCATCCCGCCTCGTCAATTTTAATAGTCCGATTCGAGGAGAGCCGATGGATACTCAATCCAATCTAACATAAATTCAGCATGTGGGGCGAGGCGCCTTGGCTTAGCGGGCAATTGAGGGGCAATTCGGTCCTCCCCCGGAGCGCCGAATCCGGTTAATCCTTGAGTTTCCGGCCTCGCGGGTCTTCCGGCTAAAGGCCGACATACACAGACGATACGTCGTGCGTTTTTGCAGATTACACAGCCTCGACATTTTTTTTTTTTTTTGGAACTGCTATCGAGACAACTTGTAAGAGAGACCCTATCTAATTTTCGACGCTGAATCCGATTATGTAGCCAAAAAAAATCCTACACCCCCAAAAATCAACCCCTGGCGCTAAAAAACGGTAAAAATGACTTAACGCTTCACGTAGTCTTAAATCTCAATAATTCTAATTAAATATAAACATTCAAGTATATGTATAACGCATAAATACAGAGTTAACACTACTTTTCATTGGAAAATAACTCCCATGAGTGGGGGGAAAACTACCCCTCACACAACATAAAATTAAAAAAATGCAAAGATCCAAAGACCAAGTTTGTGTACTGTTTAGTGAACTGTACCTCAACAATTGTGCTGAAAACAAAATATACAAAAATATTACGCTCTATAAAGTTTATATATTTCTATTAAAATACCATCCATTCGTGGCGATTTTTGAAGGAGTTCACTGACGGAGCTCCTAGACGAAGATCCATGCATTAAATACGCAACTGCATAAAAACGTCTGTTGAACAGTTGTAGCGAAATTTTCTTTTTACGAAATTTTAGTTCATGACCTCTACAGAAGTCTGTCACAGCGTACCGAGAATAGACCCGGCATGTCACTTTCAAATACATCTTTGAGAGCCCCGAAGGTTATAATTAGAGTTGGCCGAAACGTGCCGGGGACAATATAATACATGTAATACAAGAAAGTACCTAAATTCACACTTTATAACCATATGTGCATGAAAACTTACCCTCTTAATTATCTTGACGGCGTAGCTTTGGTTAACAGTATTATCGTGAACTGGAGAAGATTCGTAAAAACTTTGTAACATAAGATCACAAGAAGTTTCAATAGTTGTTTACGAGAATCTTGTTCGTTATAGTGAAAATATATTTTGTATTTTGAGAACGACCGTTCGACATCTACTGATGTAATACAGTACATAATTTAAATATTCTTTGTATTCACTTAACGGATCTGTAGATGTACCATCACAAAGAGTTACCCCAAAATTAGCCTGTTTTTCAAACACTTGTAACTTTACCTGGAATTGATGAAATTCAACTTATAAATGCTTAAAATTTTCGTCTCACCATAAGCTAGTGCGAAAAAAGAAGATTTGTTGCTCCAGACCCTGTGCATCCCCTTAAATGAAGGGTTAACTAACCCTCCATTTTTCCATTACGCACATGCGAGAAAAAGCATAATTGCTACCGCCCAATAAAAAGGCTGTTTTATTACATACAATACATGGTTTTCGAAGTATTTTTACCTCCTGAACACGAATCCATGGTCAGGTTAGGCCCATCGCCTTTCAGTCTTCAGCAAATCGTCGAAAATCTTCAGTAAAATGAAGATTTTCGAGAAGTGACCGAATCTGCAATGTGACACATGGTTTCCAATGTTTTTTCTTCGTGAACTCGAATGCGTGGTCAGGTTAGCATTATAACCTCTCAGTCTTCAGTAAATCGTCGAAAATCTTCATTTTTCTGAAGATTTGCTAACCTGACCACGGATTCGTGTTCAGGAGATAAAAATACTTCGGAAACCATATTTTTTGCCTTTTGTTATTGGGCGGTAGCAATTATGCTTTTTCTCGCATCTGCGTAATGGAAAAATGGAGGGTTAGTTAACCCTTCATGTAAGGGGATGCACAGGGTCTGGAGCAATAAATCTTCTTTTTCGCACTAAATTATGATGAGAAGAAAATTTTGAGCATTTATAAGTTGAATTTCATTAATTCCAGATAAAGTTACAGGTGTTTGAAAAACAGGCTAAAAAAGCTCGTTTTATGAGGTCACTCTTTGTCTTAATTTAGTAAAACTGGGGCCTTTCATTAATGCACTTCTAACTTATTTTCAACTGGCTCATTTATTACGTCACCTACAGCTTTTAGCAGCGAATTTACTTCGTCCACTGTTTGCAGTGACTCCGCTAACGACAACGTATTGTTCTGTAATTTTTGTATGGCGTCATACAAACCTTTATGGTTATTAGGAATAGTTTTTAAAGCTCATCCAACGGACACATCTTGAAATGTGGCAAACATTAGCTCTCCTTAATGGCTGCAGCTTCGGCAGGATTTGTTTTATGTCTCGTAGTAAATTGTATTTATACGATGTTCATTCTGTTTCGTATAGCTCTTCAAAGTGCCACAAAATAAGTGCCACAAAGTAAGTTGCGGACAAGTTTTGAGAAAATATTTTCTTTGGACTGTCACCTTTTAGAATACTTTTAAAAAAAGATGTTGACGAATCTATTTAATTATATTCCATTGACTTTTAATGATTACTAACCTTGAAGTTTATTTATTTATTTTTAATTCGTAATGTTGCAGTTTTTTTCCTCGTTGTTCCGGAAGAGAACCCGGTGATTCGCAGTGTAGTTACAAGTATTAATTTTATACTGCCATGTTGCCAAGTTGTGGCACTTTTTCTGAAAAGGGTTTTTATAGATTTAGGTATGTTAGTAAGAATTATTTTTTAAATGTTAGATATCGTTGGAACGAGAGAAATGAGTACTTCTAAATCAGCATAATATTCAATATGGCTGCCATAAGAAAAAAAGAATTTGATGATGGTTTCAGAAACTCTAAACGTCGATACCTTCATTCAAGTAAAGGATTCGAATGTCCCTAAAAAGTTGCCATAAGAATGTGTTCATGAATTAAAAAAAAAGAAAAATAAATAATTTATAGCAAATTTTCGAAAGTGCATGTTTCCGGTTTTTCCAAAACATCTCAGACACCAAAAGAGATATAAAATTGTCTACAACTTTCCCAATGTAACTGTTTTCCTATGCTTTATAGTTTTCAAGATAGCAGGATGAATTGCTATCTTGCTATCACTCACCAATTCTCGACCAAGTATATACTGAGATTATTATTATAATGCTACTACCGTATACGATAACCATTGTATGAAATACGAGAAAGTTTTTGCACTGAACCGTAAATCTATATCATTTACTCGCTCAATATAATGTACGTATCCTCGCTTTGCCTCACGAACTGAATGCCTAAACGGTATTTGAGGCGACCTTTGAAATGTAGTAATATCTCAGAAACGTAGGTATGTATATAAAACCGCTTCCAATGGAATCACTACTTCCACATCTAGTTTCTCCATATTTACTAGTAATTAGACCAAATAGCTAACATCCAGGTTATATTCATTATTTAAAGTGCGATATTTGGATCTTTGTGAGCCATATTCCCTTTATAAACTATGTGGCATCAATTACCTACATGAATTGATGAGCTCTATAACTTTTACGACCTTCATCACCCGTATGATCTGTTGTGATTATTTAAGTATATTGAAGAATGAGAGTAGATACCTAGATACTTAATAATGTGATATTATGCTAATACGATATTATCCTACCTCAAAAACTTATAAAACGACACGTTATATGAAGATCTATATTCATTCATATTAAAATACAAGAAAACAGTCCTCTCTTCTCCTTCACCGACAAAAGCGCCATCAGCCAAATGAAGATAAATTCAATGTTTGGTTTTGGCTTCTAAGTTTTTCCAAAGCTTTAGTATTCTCCTTATATGAGTATTCTATGTTAATTTCCCCCTTCTCAGTTCTACGAGGAGAGTATGAGATTTTTATAGAACTCTATTCATTGTGTGATTATTAAGTTAAAATTTGTGTTAAAAAAATATTTCACCAAAATTGAATACAACTTTTTATAATAACTATTCTCTCAGTGTTCGCTGTGTCCATATTCAATCATCCAATTGACCCCAATGATCCTATGACCTCAGTGCTCTCATGATCCCATTGACGCCAATTGCCCATGACCCCAATAATCCCATTGAACCCTATGATCCCATGACATAAATGGTCCCATGTCTCCTATAATCCCAAGATTCCCACGATCCCTTGGCTCAAAGGTCCCAAATTCCAATGTCTCCATGAGCCCAATGATCCCAAGACCACAATGATCCAACTGACCCCAATGATTCCAAAACCCCAATGACTTCAATGATAATATTAACTATAATGATCCCATGAGCCCAATTATCCGATGATCCCTATTGTCCTAAAACTCTAATGATCCCAAAATCCCAGTGATACGAAGGCCATAATGATCCCAAGAGCCCAACGATCCCAAAGATTCTAATGATTCTATGACCCCAATGATCCCAATTATTCTATTGATTACCATGGATCCAATGATTTCAACGATCTCATTAACTCCATTGACCACAGTGACCCAACAAACTTTTCTACGTGGATGTGGAAGCAAAGTCAAAGTAGACTCTTGATAATGCGATATTCTAATTCTTTTACCTCAAAAACGATACGCTTGAGTATCGTTTGATACGATACGCTTGAATATATTTATTTCACGTTAATATATAATAAAACACTACTTATCCCACCCCCAATAGTATCTACAACAAATCAAAATAAATTTATGATTTGAAATTCGTGATTTGGCTTGGCCATTAGTCAAATTAAGCAATTCCTATACGTTTTATACGTTTTAGCAAACTTTTAACATTTTTCTCATAAAACATAAGAAAAACGTTAGCAGTAAAAACAACAAAAACCAAAGTAAAGTACTTTGGTTAATTACTCCATACCCCAAACGAGGGAGACAGGAAACAAGTATCTTGCGTCGTTTGCGAATTACCTATAGACAAGGAAAAACCGTATTCAGTGGCGGTTGGTGAAATTTAACATGCTCGTATTTTCTTAAGGAGGCATGGGACCCACACCATAATTTAGGGGATGGTTACTAGACTTAAGTAGAAGGCTATAATGGCAAAAAATCGTCAGGGAAAACTTGCGAAATTATTTTTTCCAAAAATGGCTGCCTCCGGGTTGATCTTGGAAACGGCTTGTAAAATATTTGCGAAATATTTTTTTTCATAGTCACCGAGTGAATACAATTTTTTTTATACGTTTTATACTTTTTTTCGGAATTTTTGAGTGTAAAATTTATGGAAATTTGAATTTTTATTTCATCACAGCATTTCGTCTATGAGATTTTACAATAGTTGTATCTTTAAGGAAAATAAGAATTTTGCAAAAATCACAAGCATAAAAAAATTGTATTTACTAATTGATTATGAAAAAAAATATTTTGCCAATATTTTGCAAGCCGTTTCCAAGATCTACCCGAGGCAGCCATTCTTGGAAAAAAAATTCGCAAGTTTTCCCTGAAGATTTTTTTGCCATTACAGCCTTCTACTTAGGTCTGGTAACCACCCCTAAAATATGGTGTGGGGCCCATGTCTCCTTACGGAAATACGAGCATGTCAAATTCCACCAGCCGCCGCTGACCGTATTATCCCCATTTATTCCACAACCCCTTAACCGATTAACTTCAGTTCCAGTTCAAAAAAGTGGATCGGAATATTTGATTTAAATAATCATTTACAGCTCTACAATTGTGAGGGGGGTGCTCCATCTTGTTGAAAATGCATGGTGATACGTATCTCCACTAGAAGATTTTCAAAAAAATTTAAAAATTCGCCCAGGAAGAATTCTAAGTATACTCACCAGTTAATGTTTCTCCATAAAACTTTGGTCAAATAATGTACCCATCGGTCATGCCACACCACACATTAATTCCCCAAATTCTTTGAAAATTAGTCTCTCTCATCCAATGAAGATTATCATCAGACCAATAATGAAAATTGTGCCGATTTGTAGTTCCATTATTATGAAAACGGATTTCATATGTCCATAATATTGAGCTAATATTGCCATCTTCATGAGCAGTGGCTAGCCATGCAAGAAACGCCATTCTTCTCTAATAATCTCCTGGTTCTAATCATTGATGCAGATGGATTTTAAAAAAGGTCGTATTTTGGCGGATTTTAGGATTAGCTGAATAGAAGAACGAGAAATATCGCATTTTGATTGAATTTGTCAAATTGAAATATGACAACACGATGTTCTTCGTCAGTAGCAGTCTTTCTTTTAAAAACAGTTTGTTTTTTTTTTTGAGAAAGCCCCATGTGTGGCTAAATTTGAAGCGAAACGGATAAACTACATATCACTTGGAATACGTTTGTCAGGATATCTCTCTCCATAAACACGTAACGCATCACGTCTATATTTCCTACATTTCCCAAAAATTAGGATCATATCTAACTTTTCTACATTTAAAAAAATTGTCGTTATCCATTATTAATACCACTTTTATTCGAAGCAATTTTAAGTTTTAATACAAATTAATAACTTTATAAACTATCAAAGTCAAACAGTTAACAATTATTGAAATATTTTCAAAGCCTGCTTTAGTTCCTGGGTTGATCGATTTAGTTTCGATCATTCTTTAAAATCTTTAAAATTCGATTTTTCTTCCTTTCTTAAATCCAAAATACAACATGTGTACATCATTGGAAAGGGAATTTTCCAGAATTCAAATTTTGAGAAAAATATACAGGGTGTCATTTGAAATAAGAAAGTTAGGGTCGTTTCCAGTTAAACCGGAAGTGGTATATTAGGCTCTATGTAACGAACTTTAGGTGTATATTAGATGCCCCAAATTTCAAATTTATATCTTATTAACTAACGGAAATATGTCATTGGAACAATATAACTGAGACACCCGGTATACCAGGTTCGTTTATACCGGGTTTCGTTTATTACTGTTATCCAGGGTCAGGAAAAGTATGATAATTAATAATAAGTCCGCAGAGCCAGCACTATACAACTCTATTATAATTAAAGTATAAACAGTATTTTTTAAGCGCATATTTTCTTGTCCCTGTATACCCACGCCACTGACCGTGCGTAGAATACCGTCCCGAACAATGTCCCGTGCGGGAACCCAGGACGCCGTAAGATAGCGAGACAATTAGCATAACAAATGGACCATTTCTCCGTAAGACAACGAGCTATTCCGATGGCGACAGGAATCCATTTAATTCTCTACCTGCCGTAGGTGTAAACGGGTCGACCGACGCATTGAAAACAATTTTTTGTCGCGAGAGTTTGCACATTATCTTATTTTGTGTGGATTTATGCAATAATGGCACAGTCGTTACCATTTATTAAGTAGACTGAAACAGATGATTGAAAATTATGACGGTTTTAATTTTTTTTTTATTTATTATTGAACCAGTAAATTACAGAAAATAGTAGATCCTATAGAGGTAGTCGCAGCTACCTGTGCATAGGAACTGGTTACAACTAATATACAATTATAATTTTTTGATACAATTATTAATAAACTTTACAAAACTTATATCATTTGACAAGTACATCCAATACAAAAATCAACAGTAATCAAAGATTCATACTGATTTTTCAGAAAATAAGAAAAACGTATTCGTCCCAGAACTCACGAAATGGTTGTTTATCGAATCCATTACAGGGGTACATCCCAGGTAGGTACTTGGCATTAACGATAAGTCGAACATAAACTGACTTCTCAACTGCACACTCTCTTTTATTTTTATGTTTCATTCTATTTGTGTGACGGCTAAAATCACGTTTGTCCCTTTCCTTACAGGCGTTTACACGTGTGACATTTTATAATTAATGTAATACCAAAGCCGACGACATAAACACTTCGAACACACTAATAATAATGCAAGGGTCTGCTAGTCAATATATAAAATATGGCAAATATTAAAAACTTAATAATTAGAAACCAATTCTCGTCATGATGGCATTCCCGCTTTCGTGTTAAAAGATTGTGTTGCGGTGCCAGATTATGCCCTGTAAAAAAAATTGTGTGACTAATTACAGGCCCATAACCATTATATGTAACTTCTCGAAAGTATTTGAAATTATACTGCATAATGAAATACTATTTAACGTCCGCGGAATAATCAACGAACACCAGCATGGTTTTTCACGAGGTCGGTCTACTGTTACCAATCTCTTTTGCATAACTCAATATATTTCTGAAGTTGTAGATGCTGGTGGGCAGGTTGATGTTTATACCGATTTGAGTAAGGCTTTCGATAGACTCGACCATGGTGTACTTTTGTATAAACTTCAACTTGCCGGATTTTCAGATAATCTACTTAATTTAATTAAAGCATACTTGTTTTCAAGGAGACAGCGAGTTGGATACCGTAATTTTCAGTCCAGTGAGATTATTGAAACCTCTGGTGTCCCGCAAGGCTCTGTCTTACGACCTTTACTTTTTGTTGTTTTTATAAACGATATTAGAGATGCAGTTGATGTCAAATGCCTTCTCTATGCTGATGACTTAAAAATATTTTGTAAGATTAACTCCGATTTAGATTCGCTTAGGCTTCAAACAAATGTGGATAAAATCCATGGTGTGTTATTAATAATCTGCCATTGCACGTGCAAAAGTGTAACAAAGGTACTTACATTCAGCAAAAAAAAGTGAACCTTCTCTTTTCAATTACACACTTAATAATACACAACTGAATAGAGTTAATGGGTTTAATGACTTACGTGTCCCATTTGATTCTAAACTTAGTTTCAATCAACATATCAATAACATCTGTACTTACTTCATACAAAAATCTTGGTTTCATAATCAGAAACTCTCATGGTTTCAATGACGACAGAGTATTATTTAATCTGTTGACGAGACAATCTGAAGTACAACGTAAATTTCTAAAATTTGTTTCATATAAGCTAGATGGTTACTACCCAGCTGTAGGCACATCTCACCAAGACCTGTTATTAAGACACAAGATCATGGACTTACACAGTAGAAGAGAAATGCACTCCCTGATATTTCTATTCAAAATACTCAACAATTATCTCGATTCGCCTTCCACCTTGCGTCTTAATGTTTGCGACTAGGCATACTAATATGTTTTACCTACCAACCCCAAGGACCAACTAAAATTCCCTCCATTATTTAATATACATATATAATAGTTATCATATTAATCAAAATAAGTTGGATATTTTACACTGTAACATCTGTTCTATAAAAAAAGCTATATGTAGATAATTAGTTACTTTTTACCCTCTGTTTTATAAGTATGTAGGTATACACTTTGCTTTTTTTTTATATATGTAAGTATATATTTAGTATTATCATTATTACTATTATGATTGTTGTTAAACTGTTGTAATTTTAAACATATCTTGTCCCCATCCTAAAATGGATTTATCTGTTGGACGGTGTATCCAAATAAATAAATAAATAAATAAATGACCCAGAAGTTTCTCAAATTGCAAATTGATATCTCAAAGCGTTCTCGAGACATACAGATAGACAGATATTTATTTTCTCTGAAACTCAAAATCTCCACGTTTCGGAATATTTTAGACCTATTTCTCCAATACAATTTTTTTTCATGAATACTATACTTCCACTCCATTAAATGTATGTGGAAGTAATGACAGAGTTGTTCTGATTCTTAATGGGCCACACTGTATGTATGTTTTACATCTATTTGAGCCTGAAAGCATGTAAAAAGTTAGTTAGGGATCCTAATAAAAGTTATAAGACCCGTTATATTATTGTTTCAACTGTTGAAGGCCTTTCGACGGCACAAGCGATAGTTATGTAAAGTTTGGAACATCCCACACGTGCCTATGTACAAGAACAATAACGAGACGCCCTCGCTAATTAAAAGTTCATTAGGATGTTATTAAATTACGGCAGATAACGCTGTCTATCAGCTTGAAAGTTTTGACGTAATTCGATTAAATCTGTATTCCGCATTCAATTTGCATTAGGTCTGTCAATACCATTAGAAGAGTTAGACCGTTATATTTACCTACCTTTTATTCTTCATTTCTTTCCGCGCTGTGTAGGTAATTTGATTTAGTGACGCCTTTTTTTCCATCCCCAGCTACTATCGATTATAACTATATCAAGAAAACGAAAACTGTCTTTAATAGTTTATTCTTTATACATAGCTCACATGATTTGAAAATAATAAAATTCTGTTACACAGGTAGGTAAAATATTTTGTTTTTCCATACATGACTTTTTGAATTTACATGACCCCAGTTAAGTATATACTCGTTATTAAAAACTTTTAAATACCTTTACTTCATGTATTAGATGTTATAACTTGTTTAATTTTATGAAAGGTTGCGAATAAGATAAGACACTGCTTCAAATTTTTACGTTTGAGCAATGATGGCCAAATTATTTACATTATTTTATCAAGATAACCAAATAGAAATCTATAGAAAGAAGCCTGACAAACGATAAGAAAAAATTGCAAAAAAAGGTAAGTGAAAAAAGTTAACACACAAAAAAAGGAAAAGTTAAAAAAGTCCTCTAGGTCTGTTTTTTATTTTTTGTATAAAGTTACCATTTGAGCATTCGGATATATCAATTTTATATTTGATATTCTTTTTCTTGTGAATGACTATGATACGAGGTGTGTAAATTAAGTAATGAGACTGACAACTGGTAACATTGCGGAGACGGGACTTGGAAGGGCGATAGGTTAACATGTTATGCACCTTCAGTACAAGTTTGAACTTGTTAGAGTCATTTGTTTGTTCTTTGTGACTGTTTTCGTAAACCGTTTTTTTTCTAGTGCGTTTTAAAAATGAGTGACATCAATTTTGAGCAACGGTGTGCTATCAGGTTTTGCTTCAGACTTGGACACAGCGCAACGGATACTTTTGCAAAACTTCAACGCGCCTACGGAGAGTGTTTTTTCAAAAGTCCAGGTTTTTCGGTGGTTTAATGCATTCTCATAAGGAAGATAGAATACGAGATCTTGTGTGCTCAGATCGTTGGTTGACGACGAGAATGATCGGGGGAAGAGTTAAAGTTGAATCACACCACTGTTCGTCAAATTTTGAACAACGAATTGGAGATGAGAAAAAGTTACGCAAAAATGATCCCAAAAAACTTTTCGCAAAAGGACATCAGGAGAGAAAGGTATCTTGACCTTTTGGAATCCATTAAAAATGATCCCCATTTTACGTAATGCGTCATTACTGGTGGTGAGACTTGGGTGTTTGAGTACGACCCGGAAACCGAGCACCAAAGCAAGGTATGGCACACTTCAAGCTCTTCAAGACCCAAAAAAGCAAGAATGAGCAAGTCGAAGATCAAATGCATGCTGATCAGCTTTTTCGATAGTCAGAGAATTATCCACAAATAGTTTGTGCATCCAGGCCAAACAGTAAATTAACACTTTTATAGAGAGGTTCTTGAACTTCGAAAATGGTCATGCATGTGAGACCAAACATCAAGAACAACTGAATGTTGCATCACGACAATGCGTCTTGTCAGGCAGCCACTTCAGTCAACGAGTTTTTAGCCAGTAAAAACATTCTTGTGGCTCATCAGCCTCCTTATTCGTCTGACTTGAGTCCTTGTGACTTTTTTCTCTTCCCGAGATTGAAAAATCACCTCAAGGGACGTCATTTTTGGGCCATAGAAAACATTCAAACTGCTGTAACCGACCAGCTGAAAGCTATCCAGTATATGAGTTCCAGCACTGCTATGAGGAATGAAAGAACCGTCTCCAGCGCTGTATGGCTTCCCAAGGAAGTTATTTTGATGGAGACGAGGCTTGGAACATTTTGAATTCAATGATAATATTTTGAAGCCTGGAGCACTTCCGGTTATACCGGAAATCGCCATTAACTTTCTTATTTTAAATGGAAAACCCTGTATTTTGTTGAATTTTTTTATTTCTACGATAAATTTAGGGGTACTTTTATGTAGGAGTACTATACATTACTGGAACGGTTTCTGAAAAAAATTGAAAATGTTCAATTTTATTTTGGAAAAACTACCATATTGAAAAACATAAAATTGTTTATACATACACAGAATTGGTTTCTAGTGCGTGTTAGCAGTAAAGCATGCGTTAATTAATGCAACATTCATTCTTCAAATATTTTAATCGGGGTGTCGTCTGTAACTTTTCCAGATCGTGTTTGAACCTTAAAAAATTCGTTTCAAATGGAACACCCTGAAAATTTTCTATCAGTTGGATATAAGATTTAATTGTCTATGGATTATATTAACACTTCCCTGATACTTTGTACAAAATAAAAACAAATATATTGAAAAAAACTATAATGATATGTTTTATTGAATTTTAAATTTGGCGCTTAATATTCATTGTTATGCAGTTGGCAGAAGATCCGAAGTTGCCATGTTGTATTACTTGACATTAGTCGACAGAATTTTTGAGCTTCAGAGTTTTGTCTTGAATTGGAAAACTGTTATTTTAGAACAATCAAAGTGTTACAGTTGTCATACTTTCGTCTGTGAAATGCCAAAACAGTTAGAGCACCTGCTTCCAAGCTAAGAGGTCGTAGCATATTTGATGCGCCATTTTGAAAAAAGAACGAGACAATGGTTTTTATTGCTGCCATTAACAGCTGTTAGAAAGGTAATTTGAATATAAAATTAAAATTTTAATTAAAACTACAGTCCAATATATTTTTTAGCATGTAGCAGCAGCCCTAAACTTGAATGTTTCTACTATTTCACAAAAAAAAAAGACAACAAACAATGAACTTTTAAAATCATCTAGAAAGCGTAATCCTACTAAAATGGTTCCAAATACTGTAGCATTGAATAGAGGTGATATTCGTAACATTTATAATAACTGACATTTATGTAAAAAAAAAGCTACACTGCACTATTTGTCACCGGATGGTTTTTGTGAGAAAATCATTAATTTTTCCATTTATTTTTTAAAAATTTCAAAACCCATGTATTTTTTACTAATTTTCCTCCTAAATTTTTTCCTGTTTTTTTTTTTCTTTTTTTTGTACATGTACAACCAATGACTTAAAATATATCATTTTTTTATATCATCTATCTTTTTAATGTTGGCAAAATAAGTTATTTAGCAATAAACAAACAGAAAGAATCCATCCCTAAGCTAGTCAAGATTATTTTCTCAACGATCAATTTTATCACAATCTGGCATCAGTGCGCTCTAAAACTTAAACACGTATTTGATGACGTGCATTTGTTTTTATGGTGTATGAAGCATGAGTATGTTGCCACAAATTGACTACTTTCTACTTTTCTTAAATAAAAATAATTTTCGTTTTTTCCATGATTTTTTGGAGGACCAGCGTTGGCACCAGCCACTGCTTATCCAACAAATTTAAACAAAATACAATGTTATTACAACTTTGTTTTATATTTTCCGACACTGGCGTCGGTTGTTTATTATTAAGGTCCGGGAAAGTATGCTGTCACGCCAAACCGGCTCTAACTTTATGATAATTAAAGTATAAACCTTTTTTTAAGCGCATATTTATTGCCCATATATACCCACGCCACTGTCCGTGCGTAGGATCTTATACCGAACGGTCTTCGCCCGGAACCCAGGACACCGCAATACACTTTCTTTTTGAAATTCTGAGAGTATCCTCAGTCCATCTGATCGGTAGTTTTGTCCAAAAATCCTTGATTTAGACGCTTTTCTTGGATATGAACATTTTAAATATTAATTTATTTTTATTAGCAAATTTGATATTTCTTATCTATAATTTTCTTTTTTTACATTAATTATATCTAAATCTAAGTTAAAATCATAATTATAAATTGTTATGGCTTAAAAGTATTTTTTTAAACTATTTAATTATTGAAATACAATCTCACCAAAATAATTGATAACTCATAATATTCAGTATGGATACAAAAGCGTCTAAATCAAGGATTTTTGGACAAAACTACCAATCAAATGGACTGAGGATACTCTCAGAATTTCAAAAAGACTCTGAAAAAAGATAATTTAAGGCAAAAATTTTGAAATTAGTTTGATAGATTCACCAAAAAAGTGAAAACACCTCAAAAATTCTGGTGGCTCCAACTTTAACCTTAAATAATTTTTGAAGGACTAGATTTATCAAAAAAATTATAAGAGAAGTTTTTGTAGTGCGTTCAATTCCCTACAAGAATATGTCGTCTTATCAGTCTGATAATCTGTTGAAGAGTTCAAAATTCCAAAGCTTGAAAAAAAATGTTTCCCATGTTAATTAAATGGGAAAGGGTATCCCCCATAAGTATGGTGAAATGCCCCCACTTTTTTTTATTTTCTTCGCATGATGAAAGTGTTTCTTAGGGCTAATTATGAAAGGTAGACCGAATTTTAGGGCCAAAAAAATTTTCCTCTCACCTAGGTATGGAAAAAACCCTGTTTTTTACGTTTTATTTTTTTTCTCGGTTTTTAACTGTCGAAAAAATCTGAAAAATTCATGAGTACAGAAAAATATGATTAATTTTATGTAAAATATTTAATAAATATATTATTTTTTTCAAGCTCATTCAAGGTCATTATGACCTCTAAAAAATTTATTCAAACTTTAAAAATCCCATATCTTTTAACCAAAAAAAAGCTTCAGGCTCAGGTTTAATTTGTTCACTAAAAAATAGTAAGAAAAAACATTCCACTTACCAAAAGTAGTAGTTTTTATATTTTTTAATTGTTTGAAGTCATTTGAGTCCTTTTAGTGCAAGAAAAAAATCAGGACACTATAAGATGATGATTTTAAGCCGTTTTAAGTCGTTTCACGGCCAAAAAAATTGATTTTTCGCACTTTTGGGCATGACCCACCACTCAAAAAAATCTGAAAAAATTTGAGGTATTAAAAAAACAGTTAAAAACATAACATATTGATGATAACCTGAGCCAGAAGCTTTTTTTTGGTTAAAAGATATGGGATTTTTAAAGCTTCAATAATTTTGTTTGAGGTCATAATGACCTTGAATGAGCTTGAAAAAAATTTTGCATAAAAATAATCATATTTTCTGTACTCATGAATTTTTTCAGATTTTTTTCGACAGTTAAAAACCGAAAAATAAAAAATTTTTATTTTATAGGTTTTTTCCATACCTAACTGAGAGGAAAATTTTTTGGACCTAAAATTCGGTCTACCTTTCATAATTAGCCCTAAGAAACACTTTCATCATGCGAAGAAAATAAAAAAGGGGGGGGCATTTCACCATACTTATGGGGGATACCCTTTAAAATCGCGATGAGTCACCTCTTAATATTAAAATTAAGAGCTGATATTTTCACAGGCTCATTTTTTCGACATCCCGAACAATATTTTCAGAGTAATTTAAAAAAAAATAGTCGATTTTTTTGATACAGTCTAATGTACATACATCTATTGATACGTCTTTACTCTTGTCTTTTTGATCTCTCATATGTCATCGTCCGTCAGTAAAATGACGGATTACGAGTCCGGCCCTGCGTTACAGTTTGGAACCCTATTTATTATCAATCAAAATCAAAACTAAATCCGACTGACAAGCGCTTCTCGTCAACATAGAATCACGAAACAACCTACGATCAATATCTTAACCTAAGTGAACATGAGCTGTTGGCATCAGAAGCGCCGAAATGAATTGCAAACAACGATCAATATCGACCACTGTCAACCGCTACCAATCAAGCTTGTTAGTTTGAGGGAGATGACTGATATTCCAAGAGCTCGTGACCAAAGACTGCAAATATTTTTTAAAGGTCCGTATTCCAATACAGTGATTGGCAAAAGTGTTGAACCAAGTAAATGTCTCTGAAATTAATTGAGAGTTTATACGGAATTTTAAATCTGAAAATTATCATTAAAAAGCCATAACCTAAACTCAAATTGAAATATACAGAGTGTTCCAAGAACTATAAAATAGATAGAATAAATATAAAGAGTGTTTGTTTTTTCTTTAATTGAAAAGTGTTTTTTCTTTGATAGAATGAGCTGCATATTTTTACATTTTCTGATACTCTTTGATGCGCTGACTTTAACAGACCAGCATACTTGGTATTTAAAGTGAATATTTTAGGAGCTACAGAAAAATTAAAATCGTGATTTTAAAACTTTTACGCAAAACTTTATTAAATGAGTGTGATAAAATCTTTTATTCTCATTACCATATACAGGGTTTTCAAACTTAAGTCGGCACTATTGCTAAATTCGTTATTATACTAGCCACAAAGTCGGTTAAATAGGAAAACTAGTAGTATTTTTTCCGCTGATTACAATGGTGAAAATGGAACAAAAATCGAACATCGCGTTCACGAGTTATGTCAAAAAAGTTCAATTTTTTCAAATGGGACAGTCAGTATACAATATTCGCAATCGATTAAATCGGAAATTTAATTCTGAACAGAATTTGTCCTATGACCTTGTATTCTAATGTCAAAGATGACAAGGTTATTGATGATTTTTCAAATTTGTCGAGGTGGCTGTTATTTCATAAACAAAATTCGTATGTTTTATAAATGCCATCAATATGAATATGTCAAATTGAGGTTGTGCTAGTGAAAATATTACAGTGTGTGTTTTTTGAGGAAAAATGCATTTTACTCATTCAGAAAAATGTGATATGCTGGAATGTTACATTCTTTGTCAAAAAATAGCCACCGAGCTCATGAACTTTATTATGCTTCGTATCCTATGCGTAACTTCCCTGCTCGAAGGTACTTTATGATTTTGTATCGTTTAGATCAAATGAAAATGTCTTTAAGAAAACTAGAACTAAGGAACAATTCATAATAAGTGAAGCAACTGAAATTGACGTCATAGCTTACTTTGAAGCTCAGCCTAATAATTCAATTACCGATTTGATGCAAGAAAGTGGATTATGTTTGAGAACTATTCACAACATTCTAAAAAAGCATAAGTTTGTGCCGTACAGATATAGACCTACACAGACGCTAGTACCATGAGATCAAGAAAGACGCATCCAGTTTTGTCAGTGGTTCATTAATAAAATCAGACTAAATGATAATTTTTGGCGCTTGATTCTTTGGAGTGACGAATTAAATTTCCAATAAGGGCATGTTTAACAGGAAAAACAGCCACTGTTGGAGTCGAGAAAATCCGATGCTCTTCCGTCCTTGTAACCCGCAGAGACGCTTTAGTGTTAATGTTTGGTGTGGTTTGATCGGCTCAAAAATTGTAGGCCCAGTATTTTATCAAGGTACATTAACTGGTGAGCGGTACACCGAAATCTTAACCGCCACACTTCGAGAGTTTTTGGGTGACCTGAATTTAATAGATAGACAACAGATCTACTTTCAACAAGATGGAGCACCTGTCCATAATGTTTGCCAGATTGATATTCTATTACAAGCCTTTTTTGATGATATATATTTATCAACTAACGGCCCTGTCCGTATGCCTCCTCGATCGCCAGACATAACGCCTACGGATTTTTTCTTTTGGGGATATTTGAAGAATACGGTGTATGAAAGGCATAATTGATACTATCAATACTATTGATGGTAGAATCATTGCCAAGGCTACTAAGAGGGTGATATTTTTGAGCATCTAATTTAATTTAATTTTGTTGTTTTTTTAGTTTATACATAATAATTTAAGTTTATAGAATAATTTAAAATAAACGATACTATTTCACATTATGGATATTCCTCTTACTTTATACTTTACGGAAAGGTATAGTTAAGGCAACTAACACAGCCACCTCGACAAACTTGAAAATCATCAATAACCTTGTCATCTTTGACTTTAGGATAAAAGGTCATAGGACAAATTCTGTTCAGAATTAAATTTCCGATTTAATCGATTGCGAATATTGTATACTGACTGTCTCATTTGAAAAAATTTAACTTTTTGACATAACTCGTGAACGCGATGTTCAATTTTTGTTCTACTAAAAAATCTCAAAAAATACTACTAGTTTGCCTATTTAACCGACTTTGTGGCTAGTATAATAACGAACTTAGCAATAGTGCCAACTTAAGTTTGAAAACCCTGTATACAGGGTGAGTCAGAAAGAATGGGCCAACACTAAACTGGAGATACTAGACACCAAAATATTATGATTGAGCGCAATATGCCTTATACCAATATCGCTGGTTTAAGAGATAGCGTGTTCAAAGTTTAAATCTTATTCTGAAATTTCTCATTAATTAAGAAAGTTTTGATTTTTATTGTTATTTACTGTTGCTTTGATTGCTTCAATCTAAAAAATCATAACAAAATACATTGAACCTTTTAAATACAAATAACTTAAAAACCGATAGATTTAGACGACCTAAACAAGAGTACTTTTTCTCTGTGGAATTGAGCGTTCTTTTAGATTCTAGACTTGTTTTAGCGTGGCTCAACAGATTTTTTTTTTTAATTTACCTAATTAATACGGCGAAACTAGCGCCCTCTAGAATCAATGACAAAATAAGCTTAAAATTCGTAATTCCCACACCAAAAAACATAAAACTACCAATTTTTTTATATTATCAAAACTTTCTCTATTATTGAGAAATTTCAGAATAAGATTTAAACTTTGAACACGCTGTATATTGAACACGCTGTATATACAGTGTGTCCCAGAAAAGTTGGAAACAGTCCCCCAGAATCGAAACTATTAGCAATTTTCAAAAAAAGTTTCCTACACAAAACAGTCGCACCATAAACCGCCATCGGCCAGTTAAAACGACGGCGATATTCATCTACAGGGTGTTTCACAAATCAGAAAACACTATTTCGGTTAAATGGAAAACACCGCTTAATTCGCGTCTAATCCAAAAAGTTTTAAGAAAAGTTGTTCAGAATGCCGAAATATGGAGGTATACGAAATATCGACGCGATAGTCAAATGTTTACGAATTAACGCTGCTGGCCCAAAAAGTTGGAAACAGGCCCTTCTAGATTCGAAACAATTAACATTTTTGAAAAAATTTCCTACAAAAAAACATTCGCACCATAAAACGCCATGGGTCTGTTAAAACGACGTCAACATTCCTCTACAAGGTGTTCTACAAATCAGAAAAAACTGTTTCGGTTAAATGGTAATTAATAGTTTTTTCTCATTTGTAAAACTAGATTTCCTGTAGAGGAATGTCGACGTCGTTTTGACACACCAATGGCAGTGTGCGATGCGAATGTTTTTTGTAGGAAACGTTTTTTGAAAATACTAATAGTTTCGATTTTGCGGGCCTGTTTCCAACTTTTGGGACAGCAACGTTAATTCGTAAATATTTGACTATTGTGTCGATTTTTCGTATAGGTACCCCCATATTTCGGCATTCTAACAACTTTTCTTAATAACTTTTTTTGATTAGACGCGAATTAAGCGGTATTGCCATTTAACCGAAACAGTTTTTCTTACTTGTGAAACACCCTGTAGAAGAATGTCGACATCGTTTTAACAGGCCGATGGCGGTTTATGGTGCGAATGTTTTTTGTAGGAAACGTTTTTTGAAAATACTAATTGTTTCGATTCTGCGGGCCTA
>JAPWTK010001455.1:0-39634 GCA_029963805.1 Aromia moschata
GGTATTGTCTAATCCATGTGGCCCCTGAACGAAGAGTTTTTTTTGGAGTCTAAATGGCGGGGATTTTTAGTAAAATTAGAGATGGAAAAGTTGTATGAGTAATGATTTCTTATGAAAATAAAGCTCAGTATTAGTCAATAAAGAAACTACAAACTGGAAAAAAGATCCTTTGTGGAAGGACTCCTTTCAAGGATACCCTCTTTTAGGAATTTTTTTTACAAAGCCATGACCCTTTCCGTCTACATTACGGATTCCTTAGTAATTAAATACTTCGATTCGTTTATCATTCTGAATATGCATTACAATGATTAATAAGTTTATTACTTATTAATAGTTAACTACGTTTCGAAGCACCACAAACTACTTTTTATTCCTAAACCTTAATAAATAATCTTAATGCCTTTTACAAAAAAATCATTTAAATTGAGATAGGCGTTTTTTATTCTTACCCACGTTCCACCTATTTAATTATACTTATATTTACATGTTATAAACTGTATAAAGAACCATCCAAAAAAAAGTCATCAAACCTGGCTGTAAACGAGAGAGATGGAAGTAGCGATTATGTCGAAGCTCAAATAGTTTGTTATTGTCAAATAGTTCGTAAATGATATTGTCAAATATTGTAATTCGAAAAAATAGAAAAAAGTAAAAGTTTTTAAAATGATGTGTAAAATCGTGTTAATTTTTGTGGTGTCAAAAATCAACCCATAAAAAAGTTATGACACAAAAATAAATAAGGGGTGCTTGTGTCAACCCCATGTGAGTTCAGAAGGAATATACAAATGTTTACCCCAAGATAGGAATGCTTTTGTTAGTAAAAGACACAGACCAAATCTCAAATTCTTACATTATTGAGATAAACTATTAAATACATATATATTTTTGTCTCGTCTTGTAAGTGCGAATAACTTTGCAGGAAAGTCTCTATTAGGAAAAGTTTATATACAACACACCCTTTAAAAGTTTTAACATAATTATGAGACACTTATCTTAAGTCTACTTATGGTACGCGGACATCATTACCACGGTCTATTTATGAAGTATTATTATTTATCTTTTTGAACATGCATTGCCTTAATTAATATGTATCTTGGAACAAAAATGAATTTAATAACAAAATATTATATTTATATTAAAGTATAATCAATATTATAAATATGTATAAAAAAAATACTCCACAACGTTTCTAAGCACCATAAATTATTTTACAGTTTCTTGGACATAATGAACTTTTCATGTTAACGCCTTTGACAAAAAACACGGTTTGTTCAGACTTTATTATGATATTCTTTCAAAACTTATTGAGATGCCAGACTATCAATTTCAGTAAAGAAGTTGCGTCAAGAAAAAAACAGCTACGTAATGCAAGGTATGCTAATGATTTGATTAAAAGTAATCTCCCGAAACATGAATTATGGACAGATTAATTAAAGAATTTAAAGATTTAAATAAAGAATTAATTAGAAGATTAATTTTCGCGGATTCATAGCTCCATAACATGACTAAATGGTTGAGCGGAGCGGACTTTGACATTTCAGTCACATTATCTTCAAAGTTCCAACAAATATTGTCCAGTATGGCTTACAAATCATATAAAAACACAAAAATCGATTTTTTGGAAATATGCGAGTAATAATGACCCCAATATTAATTCCATTATACCAGTTCTTTAGTTATGAAGTAAAAATTTATTTTCAATTTTGAATGTCCATAGCAGTAATTAATAAGTAACGAGCCATCCAACAAAGACGTCATCAAAGTTGGCCGAGCAAAAAAAATTTCTATTCTTAATCTTAAATTATAACCTAAAACTTAAAACTCTAATCTATGGTTTATAACCTCATTGAATTGTCAAGGTTGTCCCATTTTGTGACGAGTACTTTTACCGGGTATATAAAAAACTTTATCTCAAAAATAAACTATATTTTCGAAAAAATAAGACACTATTTAAAGAAAATGACGACCGCCATATTTATACACATTTGAAGTCTTATTTTCACAGGGGGTCAAATTACAAGATCTGGGGGGGGGGAATATTGTCTGCGTGTTCAAAACTACTTATCGTCATCATGCAACATTTGCACAAAAGGTATTAAGATTTCTAAACGGTACCTCTCCGCATTCAGCATTCCGTTAAAATTCCACCAATCTTCCTTCTCCCACAGCGGCCCACACTCAAATTTTTTGTGTGTAGTGGAGTTTCAATATAAGAGTAAGGGTTTTCTGCACTCCAACGTCTCATATTCTGAGAGTTAACGTAGCCCGAAAGCTGGAACCAAGTCTCATCAGTAAAAAAAACTTCGAACACAGCATCATTATTGTTAAAATGGTTAATACACCATTGCAAAACTATAGTCTTAGAGGTAATTCCGCTCTGAGAATTTCCTGTGTGGATGGCAGACGATATGGATGAAGTTACAAATAATCTTTCAAAATTCGTTGACACGTTGTGTAGGGCAAATCCACTTGTTGGCTCAGATGGGTAATTGACGTTCTTGGATTGTACGTTATCACTTGCCTAACCATTTCAACAGTTTCTTCTGTCCTTGCTTTGGATCAGCCACTCCCTTGTTTGCGATTGACGATTCCAGTTTGCCGGTACAAATGTAGAAAATGTTTTACTGACCGGCTACACGCCTCTGTTGTTCATCAAATATGAATTCCATTATTTATTTTACAATTCTGACAGCCAGTTTTGTTTCGAGTTTCAACATGACCGCTATTTATATTTCGCTCGTTCATAGCCAGAGTTGATTACTTTCTTTTATGAATGTATGTACATATGTTGGACAAAAAAGTATCACAAATTACTCTGTGGACGTTACGAACATTTCATATTAACGCCTTTTACAAAAAACTCAGCTTGATCAGACTTGCTTATAATATTCTTCCTAAACTTATTGAGATGCCAGACTATCATGTTTCAGTAAAGAAGTTTCGTCAACAAAAAAATGCCAGCTGTATCGTGCGAGGTATGCAAATTATTTAATTAAAAGTTATGGCTCCCAAAGCATGAATTATGCACACATTAATTAAGGAACTTTAAAAATCTTCGCGGATTACTACACAAAGCGGTTGTTTGCCCGCAGTTTGTTTATTCATCGCAGCGTGTCTTTCGGTAATTAATCAACAAAATAACGTTTTCATTCACAACGCCACGTTATCGTAAGCGCACCTCTTGTTCCGCGAGCTTTTGTCCCGGCTCGATCGCACTTTTTGCAGAATGTTTTACAGCTTGTTAATTTCAGATTTATTTGTCTCGAAGTGATGAAGAAATATCGAGTCTCATAAAAAGGGTTTTAAAGGCACGAGAGCGTGGCCGATGCGAGAGCCCTCGAAAGGTTGTCGGATTTAATTATTTCGTCACGTGATTAATATCCAAGCACGCAGTGAGATAAAAAACGGTTTTGTCAACAAAGTAATCGTGTAGAGGAGGCGACGTTGAAGTGAGAATTTTATGCCTAAAAACTAAATTGGAAATTAAATTGAAGCTGTTAGTTGTTAGTTTTTTTAACATTGAATCTTGGGCCTGTACATTTCGCTGACGGCAACATTGACTGACACTACAAAGAAGCACTAGCCCTGAATAGAATAGTCGTATCCACCTGATTACATTGTGTATTTAATTCTATAAATATTTAAATCGATGGCGTGCTCTTATGTATATCATATTAAGGTCAGTTCTGTAAGATGAACTATACTGAACAAATATAGTTTATACAGTTACATATATACGAGGTGTGTAAATTAAATAATGAGACTGATATTTTTATTATTTTTTTTAAATCGAATATAATTACAATTTAGTTTTGTCTCCCCTCAAAATAACTTCCTTGGGAAGCCACACAGCGTTGGAGATGGTTCTTCCATTCCTCATAGCAGTGCTGGAACTCATATACTGAAATAACCTTCAGCTGGTCGGTTACAGCCGTTTGAATGTTTTCAATGGTCCCTTCATGACGTTCCCGATTTTTCAATCTCGGGAAGAGAAAAAAGTCACAAGGACTCAATAAGGAGGCTGAGGAGCCACATGAATGTTTTTACTGGCTAAAAAACTCGTTTATTGCAATGGCTGTGTGACAATGCGCATTGCCGTGATGCAACATCCAGTTGCTTTTTCGAAATTTTGCAAGAACCTCTCTATAAAAGTGTTGATTTACTGTTTGGCCTGGAAGCACAAACTCTTTGTAAACAATTCCCTGGCTATCAAAAAAGCAAATCAGCATGCATTTGATCTTCGACTTGCTCATTCTTGCTTTTTAGGCCTTGGACAGCTTGAAATGTGCCATTCCATGCTTAGTTAGGCGCATGGTTTCCAGGTCGTACTTAAACACCCAAGTCTCATCACTAGTAATGATACGTTCTTCTTGTTCGACATCATTCTTGTCGTCAACCGACGATCTGAACGCACAAGATCCCGTATTCTATCCACCTTTTTATCGGTTCTTGAAAATGAAGGCCTTCCGCTGCTTGGTTCATCTTCAATCGACTTTCTTCCTTCTGAGAATCCCTTAAACCACAGAAAAACCTAGGCTCGTGAAAAAACACTGTCTCCGTAGACGTGTTGCAGTTTTGCAAAAGTATACGTGAGGTGTGTCCAAGTCTGAAGCAAAACCTGATAGCACACCGTTGCTCGTTGCAAAATTAATCGTCACTCGTTTTTAAAACGTCCTAGAAAAAAAACAGTTTACGAAAACAGTCACAAAGAACAAATAAATGACTCTAACAAGTTCAAACGTGTACTGAAGGTGCATTACATGTTAACCTACCTACCTTCCAAGTCCTGTCTCCGCAGTGTTACTAGATCGGACGCTACGTTGCCAGTCTCATTACTTAACTTACACACCTCGTATAGCCGCAAGATAGGCTTGACTAATAAGTTCTACGTGAAGTAAAACTGAAAATGTATTTCTGTATTTCTTTAAATCGATATTAAATCTTATTATATATATCGTCGTCTTAAAACTAGATTATTCTGTTTTGTAGACTGGGTTTTAGAGCCAAACTATTCTGTGGTTGCTATATGGTAGATTCTGTAAATACAGAAAGGTTATATTGTGGTATATCCCTATCTTTTTGGAAGGCACTCTATATCCAGTGGTTTAATATAATCTGCCAGCATTAGAGGACTGAACTGCCCACATTAGCAGCTTATTAAATCATTTTTCTACCATAAACAGAGAAATATGTATAATCTACTGGAGTTTACTGTCGTTACACTACATTTTTTACAAACATGTTTTCTTGTGTTTTAATCATCTCCTAATGATGCCAAAATGGTTGGCGAGCCGCGCATTGAGTGCAAAACAATATTTCGGTGTTTAGTTAAAAGAGTTCAAGTGTGAATTCATCTATACTCAGAAGATTCCAATTCTCTTCCAGTGTTTTTTCTATTTCCCAAAAGAGCACAACATACACACAGTGTGTTTAATTTTTCATCTACACACCTTTGTATCTTCCTTATTTATACTCCAATCGATTTCGAAATTGGATCGAATATAGTATCCCCAAAAGTGAGTATTTTAATACTTTCGTTATTTATTCTCAGCAAACCAAAGGCGCAATATGAAAATACATGCAAAATATTGAAGAATCATTTTATATATTTTATCGAAAGATGTTATTAGAAAACTTGGTCAGAATCTAAAAAATACGCCAATTCCAAGAGTTGCGTAAAAATAGTTGTTGGAATCTCGCGCGCCGTGGTCCCTACGCTGTCTGGCGTAATGGCTGCCTCGTCGACGGTCGAGAATTCTTGCTAAAACTTGCTAAAACTGATCTTTACTGTACTTGCCTCCTTAGGACTTCCAATCCGGATCGAAGGACCAATTTTATGTTGCTGTATTTAATGCTGATGCGTAAAACCAACACTCTTGTATCATTTCTACAAGTTTATTGATTACCTGTTTATTGATTACCATTGAGAACCATATTGAGAACCAATTAGAATTTTTACATGTTTATTGATTCTAAAACAAATTCCAAATTGTACATAGTTACAAACTTTGTTTTTGTTGCCAACTTCTTAATCTTGAAGTACTAGTTCACAACCTTTAAAATAAACATTGAAACTAAATATATAAAACACATGTATGTATAACAAAAGGCATCAACAATAGTTGACTTTTCGCTTTTTCGTTAGCTTAAACACGATTAAAATTACAACAAAAAAATATTATTAGGCAAAGATAATTGTGAAGGTATAAATGATTGAAAAACCAATAGTAGGCAGAATAAATAGTGAAAGTATGAAAATAGTCACTCCTGGGGATACTATATTCCACCGAATTTTGAAATTGATTGGAGTGTAAATAAAAAAATTGCAAGGATGTGTAGATGAAAAATGAAACACACTGTATATATGTATTTGTAACGAGATATTTAAGTACAGGGCAAATGGTCATATAATAGTTTAGTTCTAAGGCGACAATAGGTTTAAATAAATGTATAAAAAAATTGGAAAATTTATTGCTTTTTGTTTTGTCCATAATTTATTCATTCCGTTAAAAAACGGCCATCAGCGAAAACAACATGCATACCTTCTACCCCATTATCGAATTTATATTTATAATTCCGTCCATCAGATTTCTCCGAGGCATGGGAAACGTACCATGTGCTGGAAGTTCCGTGATTCCGCATTTTTTTCGATCGGCCCGAGATTGTATCCTTTATTGTTTAACTGGCGCAATATTTAGTGGCCCCTTCCGTCGTAAGGGCTCATGACGCATTGTCGAAGAGACGCGCCCTTGGGCCCCAAACTCTCCCTTTATCGGACATCTTAAATAACTACAAGTCAAACAAACTACGCCATGTCCGCATCTGATAAGGGTAAAATATGATATCGAAAGGAAAAACTGAATTAAAGGGCCATTCATGCAGCCGGCCGCTTCTGAACAATCAATTTTCCCGCGTCAGCTTTGACACTGGCACGGTGTTTCCACGGCTATATCGAGAAAATGATCTTCAAAGCCCATTGTGCAGTCATTTCGATAAGGGGTTTTAATTTGAATATCTAAACGTCGAGTGACGTGCCATAATACTTCCTTCCTTTTTTTCTGGGTGCCCCACGTAATTTTGATTTGCAGCCTATTGGCACCTTGAATAAAAGGTTATAAAAAAGTTAGTTGGTGGAAGGCGTTTACTTTCTGGTGAACAATCAATATGATGTAGAATAAACAAAACTGTTTTGTTTCTTGCCATTATACATTATCTTCTCTTCATGCCATTACTCCAGGGGATGATTTGACGATAATAAATAAGACAGTTTATCCTTCCATAAAGGTGTGACCCATTAACCTCCCTTAGCATATTAGTTGAAAGGTTAAATATTAGGTACCGAAAAAAATAATTTACGTTTTTTGTTTATAATTTATTTGAATAAATCTGTATGTCACCTTTAATCTTTATTATATACCTGTATATAATATCTGAAAGCTTATTTTTCGGTCTTTATAATTCTTAATTTTTTGATACGATAACTTTTCATTTGTCTTTTTGTAGATTTTAAATGTTATACTCAAGTGCTATTATTCTTGCAAATCTGCTTTATGAGTTCAAAAAAGGGTTAAAAGTGGCAGAAGCAGCTCGTCGCATCCACAATGCGTTTGATGAAAATGCTGTGTGACAAAGTCGCACTGTTTTGGTTGCGGCGATATAAAAGTAGTACTGAATGCATTGACGATGAAGAACGTCAAAGTCGTCTTGAAACTTGTTCAAACAAAGAAATTAAACAATATCTTGTTCAAAATCATCATCCAACATATTCATAAATAGATCAGGCCTTGAGCTGTGATTAGTCAACCACCAGGAAAACGACTTCATGTAATGAACTACGTCAAAAAGATCAATAAAATAGTGAAAAAGATAAGTGTATTCCTCACAAATTAAGTGAAGGAACATGCGACGAAAAATGGTTGTTGAAAACGATTGTTACTTTCGCGGATCTGAACAATGGGTTGATACGAAAAAAACGATGGGTAAACGTCGTGGAACGATACGAAAGAAAACCTTGCCTCAAAGAAAATTTTAATGGCAGTATGGTGGATATTGCATAGAATATTGCATATTGATTTTCTACCAAGAGGCCAAACAATGAACTCAACATCCTATTGCTCACAAAATCGACACAGTTCGTCAAGAACTTACTGAAAGGCGTATTTCTTTAGTCAACAGAAAAGGTGTTCTACTTCTTGAAGATAATGCAAGACCACACGTTGCTTTAGAAACGCAAAGAAAACTTCAAAGTGTTAAATGGAATGTGTTGCCCCATCCACCATATATACATATAGTCCAGACCTTTCTCCATGTGATTACTATTTGTTATTGTCATTATCTAATTTTGCATTCAATAAGCGGATTAATTCTGAAGAAGAGGTCGAAACTGAATCCAGAATGAATGAGGAAGATGAGAATGAAATTAAAGGTTTAAAACGTAAATTACTTTTTCCGGTATCTAATCTAGACTTGAAAAATAAACGTTTTATTTTTTTTAGCTATGAATAATGAAATCGAAATGAAATTTAGTACATTTTGTGAGCATTTTATTTCTGTTTTTAAACTGTAGTTATCTTTAATGATAAGTTAAATTAAAAGTCGCCTTTTATGTTTAGACATATGTACCTATAAAAAAAGTCTTACTTTTTGCCGTAGAATTACTCAAGTGGCTGCGCTAGGGGCGGATGCGATTGGGCTAATATCTACCCCAAATTAGTCTCGCGCAACCTACTAAATTGAGGAGCAAGAAAATATATAAACACCTGAAACCTCCTATGGTTTCAATTTCATAAATCTAAAATACCTAAATTTTACAAAAATCTGTACTACCCGAAATAACTGTACACCCACATTTCTGGTGCCCACCCTCTAAATATTTCTGCCTGGTGTCGCCCGACCAAAAAAAATGGCGCGGCCACTGAATCCCCCACTGAAATAGTGACATGCAGTTTGGAGATCATCTATAATATAAATTACTATAGTTTCAAACTACTCACTTAGTCCTAATAGCTACATACAGGGTTGGAACGTCCACGATTTCAAAGCCGAGCATTATAAGGTAGAAAAGAATAAACTCTTAGGTTTAGTAGAGGAACTGACAGAGAAATATTATATCCATAGTTGCCAGACTGATATGTCATTTTAAAACTTTTATGAGCGTTATTCTCTGTCTTTCGTGATAGGGTAGCAATAAAATATGTATGCGGGGCGCCCCGCCCATAAATTATAATGCGCACGTGTGAATTGAATTATTATATCGTTATTGGTCTACGGAAAATAAGCACTTAAGTATTCCTGTGCGCACGCAGTATCCTGAGAAGTTAAATGTTTGGGTTGGTATTTTAGGCGATTCCATCGTTGGGCCATTTTTTATAAACGGTTCCTTAAAGGCCAACAAATATTTAACAAATAAAACAAACTGTTTACGGACATGAACATGAAAGACCACGAAAATGATTACGGGCCAGAATTGTACAAGTCCTAAATAATATT
This sequence comes from Aromia moschata, assembly GCA_029963805.1. Lineage (NCBI taxonomy): Eukaryota > Metazoa > Arthropoda > Insecta > Coleoptera > Cerambycidae > Aromia > Aromia moschata. The sequence goes on from JAPWTK010001455.1 coordinate 9,490, forward strand.
TCCCCTGAAGTGTTAGAAGTTAGAACGCGTAAGAACTGAGTTTTACGATAGACTAGATTTTTTGCGAAGCACAAAGGGGCGACATTTTTGAACCACTTATTGAATGGGCATTTTTTCTTACTTTCGTCTTATAACCGGATTGATTTATATTTTTATTTTTTTATTTTTTATAGAACTTCAATTTTATTTTCTTTCAGACCGGTTAGTTAAGGAATACAAAAATTTGAAAACAAATACAATTATGTTCGTACAACAGCTAGCAAATATTTCATTACCAATTCTTTAGATCATGTGAAAAATCACAAGTTGATTTAGTTATCTAATTAGGAGCATGAAAAACTTAAATTGTTCTTTTGACCTTTCATTTCATTTTTTAGACATACGAGATTTTAAAAGTAAAATAACGAATAAATAAGGAAATACTAACTTGAAAAAATTAATTCGATAGTTTAAGAAAAAACATATTGTCTAATAAATTAACTTTAAGTTTGATAAATTATTTTGCTGCAGTATCTCTCTCTCTCTTTGTTGAAAATTATAGCACGTTATTACGCAGCAGGCTTTTTAATTAGTTACACGTTTCCGTGTTTAATAGTAAACATCGATACTCTCTTCACATTACCGACATTCGGGGGAATTTATTGTGTATCGTTCAGTTTACTCATGGGTTTAGTTACAACGGCAAACATCACCGTAAAACGTACATTCGTCTATCCGAAATTATCGTATATTATCACGTAGTCGAACAACTGGGCTCGAATAAAGTTACGAGCCCTTGATCCCTTTTTATCAGATGGAAGCCGTGCGCTTGATATTCATACCCCGGCATTGATTTTGCGAGGCGCCACTTATCAAGATTTATGCCGAACCGGTGAAGAAACCGGCAAATACTGTAATTCGGTGTGCACGAAATGATACGACAGTGGCGGTCCAAGAGTTTTGTTACAAGGGGCCCAATGACCGCTAACCAGAAAACTGGTTGCCTACAAAATATGAGAATGTGTGTTCAATGTCGATGACTTTATAGTATTTCATCGATCTCAACAGATTGAACATCGAACACAACAGTGTCCGGTCTTTTTAAATACACTATATCGAACTACGAGTATGGTTTTCAGCCATATATTTTTTCACATGATTATAACCATTTACTCCAAATTTTATAATCGATTTGTCCCACATCTTGCCGTTTGATTGTTTTTTAACTTTGTCGATAGCAGTACTTCGTCGATTTACTGTATTTTTTGAATGAAGTATTCCAATGTCCGCCGAAAAACGAATTGTTGTTATTGGTCAGGTTCTTAATTAAGATCCTGGGATTTTGGAAGCGACGGATTTCGGTTCAAATTTCCATTTGTGTCTATCTTACGATTTCCATTTGGGTGGAATTTTGCTTATCTTTAAATTTTTCTTTAAACCCTGTCCCAACCAATTTTGTGTTAACTATTTTGGTTGGACAAATTTTGGAGACAGTTAATAACCACTGATAACAGTGTTTCATAAATTTTGTTCAAACCTGCTGATATTCTGAGAAGGACCTTCCTGACCATCTCAGCAACAGCCAATAAGTTGGTTTTATAAAACATTCTTAAGCCCTATAATGTAGGATTTGCGGAGTTTGACAGTACGATGTATTGCACATTAGTATACATATCTAAGTTTATTAATAATAACGTTCAAGTCACTAAGCTCTTTGAGAAAAAAAATAGTACCGAGACACTAAAAGGAAATAAACTCACGAAGCTACGCACGTGAGGCCATGGAACATTCTATGTCTTTATTATGAAAGAGGACCCAGGAAGAGGACCCAAGAGGCAAACCATCAAGACCCATGACGTCATGCGTCACATACATGATGCTCGATAGAGTTTTTCCATACCCCAGGTTTTGCCCCTTCAGGTTAGGCAAAATATCTTTACCAAGCGTGACGTAACGCAAGACCATGACGCAGATCGCAATATTTTCCAGGGGCAATCCCATAATAAAGACATAGAATGTCAAAAAACAAAATAAAAGAGATCCTAACTCTCTAAATTAAAATGTTTGAGTTTCCTGCTTACATAATATTTACAAAAAAACGGAAAGTTTATTGAACAACACAGGACAACGGAATTTTAAACCAGAAGCCAGACTTTACTTTCTGAAGGGTTTTGATGCACTGAATGCGAACCTAACCACAGAATTGCTCCATTAGTCAGGGTTTCTTTCAAGATATCGCAAGCTCTCCACCCCCACCTCCACCACGAAAGCTCAAAATTAAACCTGCTAGATTACGTAAGCGAAAACATAATGAACAATATTTTCGGCACTGTGGAAGTGTGTCGAATATATATTCACAGCGGTACCGAAAATTAGGCCCTGTCGAAGTCAATACACGGTGTAATCAATTATGGCTTATTGTTGAAGGCTGCCTAGTGCAAAGTCCCGTTTAAATTGAAGTAGGTCAGGTTTGATCCTCAATAATAACGAGGGAATGTTTTGTATACCTACAGCCCCAGCAGCGGTTCGGCTGGAATGTTCGAGCAAAGCTGGCAAAAAGCCTTTTGTTTTCTTTTTTAGAATAATCGACGGATAGATTTCTAGTCTCTTTATGGCATAAATTCATTTGCTGCATCAAATAACTACAAAATTTTCAACAAAAAAAAAAACAAATGACTTGTGAAATAATGAATGAATGAATGAAATAAGGTTATAAGTTTAATAGTTTTACTTATATACGGGGTGGCCAAGGGGTCATGTACACCCCCAAAAAGAGCACCATTTTTTGTAGTAGGAATTTGAAATTTTACATACGTAAATGAATCGTTGAAGTTCAACTTTTAACCTATAGGGTGGATATTTCCTATTTCCGCCCTAACTGGAAGTGATATCAACTTTTTTTTCAAATGGCAACCACCATTTTTTTATGCGATTTGGCTAGAGTATCGGATTCTTTATCTGTCTGTTTTTTAAACAGAAAAATCTGTTAAAAAATGGCAAAGATACGTACAGTATTTATATTTTATGAAGGCGGCTATGAATGAAATATTAAGCGCTTGCTTTTTTAACAAGTAGTCATGGAATTTACAAAAAAAGATAGGTACAATGGTACTCTTGTAAATTAAAGATGGATGTAAAGTTATGCAGAATATCTTTATCTTTATGCAGAACTTTAGGAAATTTCATTTTTTAAAAAAGAAAGGGCCATTATTACGTTTTCAATATCAATTTTTGATATTACAAGTTTGAACTTTCATACAGAATTTATTTTCAACTGATAAACTAATCTACTTTTTTCACTTTTAGTGAACTGCATGGCCATGTTAAATTTCACAAAAAAGCAGACAAACGTAGAGTAAAAATAACTTGCGTCTTGTAAACAACAATGCGTCTACTGATTGTAAAACTCAAACTCAACGCAAACTTGTTTTGCACAGCTTACTTATTATTTATGCTTAATCTTATTAGTTATTAGTCTGTAAGTTCTGACGTGAGTTTCACATGCTGTCTGAAAGTTGACATTGTGTGTTTCAAATTTATAAACTAAAAAATGGACATTGTCATTTGAAAAAAATGTAATAATGGAGCTTTCTTTTTTTGGAAAACGAAGTTTTGCGTAAACATAAATTATAAAACATAATAAAAACTTTACATCCAACTTCAGTTTACAACAATAGTACCATTGTACCTTTTTTTATAAATTTCATCGCTTACTTCTTAAAAAAGCAAGCGCTTAATATTTGATTCATAGCCGCCTTCATAAAATATAAATAATGTACGTATCTTTGCCATTTTTTAACAGATTTTTCTGTTTAAAAAACAGACAGATAAACAATCCGATACTCTAGCCGAATCGCATTAAAAAAATGGTGGTTACCATTTGAAAAAAAAAAAGTTGATATCACTTCCGGTTAGGGCGGAAATAGGAAATATTCACCCTATAGGTTAAAAGCGTTGAGCGTCAACGATTCATTTACGTATGTAAAATTTCAAATTTCTACTACAAAAAAATGGAGCTCTTTTTGAGGTGTACATGATCCCTGGGCCACACTGTATATAATGTACCACACAAACAAAAAAAAACTAATTCCACTATTATTTTAAAAAAGAACTCTGAAAAAAAATTTTTTAAACCTTATTTATTCCTACATTGAAAAATTGTAAATTCCGGTCCTGTTGCCATTTTCTTTATAACTTTTCTTTAAATTTCCAAATCCTGTACCAGTTGTCTTTCCCACTATCGTCACCGTGGCTCTTGCGATAGCACTGTTTTCAAGTAACTAGACATTAAACACGACCGGCGTCAGACATTCGTCTATTGATAGACACCTATTTATATTTCAGTTATTAAAAAAGAACACTTTATTAGAATCTCTTTTTTTGTCACTCTGTTACTTTTAATACCCACTAACGTTACTTATAATGAGAAACCTACTTTCGAAAACAGTTTGCATACATACACCTAACTTAATAACGTATTTAGTATCTAAAATCCAGAGATATTGCGAACTGGAATTTAATGATTTAATTTGGTACTGATGGAACAATATTACACATTCGAGATTTTCAATTATAATTTACAATAGTTCGAGTTTTGAAAATATTTGAAATGATTTAATAATCCACTAAAGTTGGAAACTGTAATGTTACACGTAATATGTATAATTTTACCCTAGATACGCTGATATAGATAGAATGTAGTGCTAGCCAATGGAGATAAATGTACATGAGGGCTGATCGATAGAGTACAGGATAGAATACGAATAGAGTAAAATATGGAGTTAATTATTGAAAGCTAAAATGGAATAGCGACTTAACACTATTAATTATGACATACTATTAATTTTAAATTCTAAATCGACATGCGTAAATATACATGTTTTATGACGTATTTTTACTTAAATTATTAATATAAAACACCGTTTCAAACAACTATTTTTTTCTGGACAAAAATTCTCTAACACCATCCCTATAGTAGCGCTTCTGTTCTTGAAACAACTGTTAATAGAGGTCTAGTGTTTTGTCTGAATATTGCCTTTAGTATAAACAGGCCGTATAAAAAATTGCATTAAAAATGTAAGACCATAACCGACCAACGTTACAGACCTACGTGCGATCATTAATGGATATATTATTAAATATGCACTTTGTTCGTTGAATATTTAATGATTTTTTACGTTTTTTGATGAATTCATATGCACTCAGTTCTCGGTGCACCGTTATTTGAAACTGAATAATTCAGAAAGTTGCAGCGATATCTTTTATTCACTATAATTTTAAAAATGTTATTCTACTTTTCGTGTTTTCTCGTAGCTTTTGTCGGTTTCATTTTAACTAGTATAATTTGTGACAACCCCAAAGTGTTCAGGATGTTCCTCTGAATAGTATAAGTACAGGAAGCTTCTTTAAATTCAAACAATTTAAATTGTCTGTATAATAAATAATGAACACAACCTGCACAGAAGAAACGAATTCCTTAACACGAAGAAATATTATTTAACCGGTTCACTGGAATAGTTTTTGTTACTGTTCGTGCGAAAACTGGTACCCTCGAATAATTTACGAAATCATACAATGATTGCTATGTAGGGATTTTTTTGAGTGACTGAGTCGATTCCGAAGGTTTTTTTTATCTACCGCCACCGAAGGATGAAAATAGGGGTTGGGGTAAAATTTTGAGTTTTTCAATTTATTACCAAACCGTTCCACATTTTGTATGCAATTTTTTGTGTCTCTAATTCGATTGTAAAAGTTTATATTTTTGATTTGAAAAATAGGGAATAGGGTGAAATTTCGATTTGTTTCAGATTTGTTATCAGTGACCTCATAAACCCCTATATACAGCTTTTCAGATTCGCACAAATTTTTAATTTTCATCCGCCACTTTAAATTTTCACTATTTGATCTCAGATTCGTAATGAGTGATCTAAAAAATCTGCATGCAGTGTTTCTAAAATTCCGAATGTTTTTGAGTTTTCGACCGCCATTTTGGATTGGTCTTCTTGAAATTTAAATATCTGATTTTAATTAATTGTTGATTTTTTTTATCTGAATTTAAACAACTGTGATCATCAACCTCGAAAAAACTTTGTCAAAATAATTTCCGGTCCAGATTTAAAAAAAAATAAAAAAATGTGCTCCGCACTACGGGGTTAGGACGCCATATTTAGTCCGACATATTGAATTTTATAATTCTGATGTCAAATATAAATTCAGTTGGACTAAAAGATTTTGTTGAAAATTGTAAACCACAGAGAGGGTCAAACGGGGTTTTAGAGAAAGTTTTGATTTTTTTTTAGTATTATGAACTTCGCTTTTAGCACATTTAATACATAGAAATAATGGAGTTTGCACTCTTGGCTAGATTATTTTTTTTTTTTTTTTTTGTAGATCCGTGTTTTTATTAGTTTTAAGTCATTCATTTTTCATATCATATCAGTCATTCAAATAAATTCTGCTCTATAGAAAATTTCACATCGCAATATTAACAAAATGTTTATATGAGATTGTTTTGATCTGCTGAGAACCACTTTTTTTTCGTTCGTGATATTATTTGTGAAGTTAATTTTTGAAAATAATTAACTGCCTAACATACATATTTGAAAATATTTTCACAAGTTCGACAATCCTTTTGCTAGACATACAAGGATCTTTTTGCTGTTACACGTGAATATGTTTGTTAATAGTAATATTTTTTACATCTTGTGACGTATAAATAATCTAAATTTAGTAAAGTGAAATTAAAGAAAGAAGAACTATTAAGTCCCTTGATACTGTCGCCTGTTTTTCCTCTCGAAAATTCCAATTTAATTATGCATCACTCAAACAAGTCTAATCTGTCGGCCCGTTTAATTTTCTACCTACCCACTCAATTATTTGAAGATCAATTTCGAGAGTTTAAGTTCGAGACGGCTCTACTCCGTCTCTAAAAGCAATGCAATATCGGAAACTTTCGCTGGCTGTAGCATGCGATCAAGTTAAATTAAGGGGATACCAAACAAATTGATTTTTGAGCCTTACGCGCTCTACTCGGCTCGTCGATGGGTTTAGAATCCGAGGGGGCGAGAATAGTTTTACGCGTTTCTTTTACTAAATACTGTTTATAGAATGGATTTAGATATACCAAACGAACTGAAATTATCACAGAAACATAAAAAATAATAAAAACTGTGAAATTAGAAAGGGGTTTCTCAGATTCCAGATGAGCAAATATGAGTAAGACACGGTATTGGTTCTCTCCTGATAATGCCCACCTGGTTGGCGAAGTGTATTATTTTGAGTGGATTACTTATATTATTTAGAGGAATTGTGCAATTTAACGGTGTTGCATTAAAATTTGGTTGTGTGTAAGTCAAGAACAAATAAAAATGACAATAATAATGAATAAAAATCCCTTTACTACGAAAATTTTAGAAGCTGCCGTAGCAGCTAATACATTCTTTAATTTTTTTTAAATTGACTGTCCAAGCTTTAGTTAATTGGTAAATGAATTTGGTTAAAACGTGTTAGAAATTGTTTTACACTTTACTTTGTTTTATACTTTATACCTGATGTGAGTTTTGAAAAAAAACATCAAAAACATTCCAGTGCAAAAATAGACACCCTTTCTAAGCATGCAAGGGTGCCAAATATTATTTTTGTCTAGATGATGATTTCAAAAAAATCTCTATAACGTTGTGGGCCACTGGCATACAAGTTAGGGGTTAACGTGTCAGCCTACCCCCCCCCCCGCCTCTCCATCATTTTTGTACAATACAAACAAACACAGCGTTAGTTTGTAAAACATCTACTATATAACAATTCTCCACAATATAAAATTCAGACAAAAATGTTTTCCGTTCTCGAGTCTCGAGATATTCCAAAAACATTTACTTACCCTATCTCCCAGTAACAACGTTCTTTACGAGATATGTTGTAAATTAACTTTTTTCATAATGACTCATACTGTTCGCGAAGTTACCAACATTCCTTCCGAAACACCCGGTATTAAAACATCGATTTTTACAAGGCACTATCTGCACAATATTAATTTGGAATAGGTCTCGCAAGCATTTTCGTTTCAGCTTTATCTAACAAAGATCGGCTACAGAACGGCTCTTATACCATTAAACTTGCCACCGATTTCAATTTTCATTTACTGTGAAAATACGCACACAAGCGATATTTTCTACGTCGCGGCGGAACGACAACATGGCTGAAACATTCGAGCTAGTTTAACTGACTCGAATCGCAACACTAGATCTTATTAGCAAGATATTTACGCAAGGAAATGATTAGGTAACACGCAGGCGTGTATATATAATATGTAAAACGTAGTTTTATTTCCAACATGCAAGGTTCGATACAATAATGGCATGTCTGTTATTTCCTAAGAGCAGGGACTAGTACACTCAGTGGTGTTGTTAGTTACGATATCTGTAGGTAGCGGCAAATACGAGATGTGTAAATCAAGTAATGAGACTGATTTTTTTTTTTCGAATAGAATTACAATTCAGTACTGTCTCCTTCAAAATAACTTTCTTGGGAAGCCACGCGCTGAAGACGGTTCTTCCATTCCTCGTAGCAGTGCTGGAACTCATATACTGGAATAGCCTTCAGCTGGTCGGTTAAGCCGTTTGAATATTTTCTTTGGTCCCAAAATGACGTCCCTTGAGGTGATTTTTCAATCTCGGCAAGAGAAAAAAGTCACAAGTCAGGCGAATAAAGAGGCTGAGGAGCCACAGGAATAGTTTTGCTAGCTAAAGACTCGTTTACTGAAATGGCTGTGTGACAAGGCGCATTATCGTGATGCAACATCCAGTTGTTCTTGTTTGGTCACACACGCATGGATCTTTTTCGAGGGTTTTCAAGAACCTCTGTAAAAATGTTGATTTACTGTTTGACCTGGAGGCACAAACTCTTTGTGGACAATTCCCTGGCTATCAAAAAAGCAAATCAGCATGCATTTGATGTTCGACTTGCTGATTCTTGCTTTTTTGGTTGGTTTCCGGGTCGTACTCAAACACCCAAGTCTCATCACCAATAATGACACGTTCAATGAGAATGGGGTCATTTTCAATCGATTCCAAAAAAGTCAAGACGCCTTTCTCTCCTAATGTCCTTCCGTTGCGTGGTTCATCTTCAATCGACTCTCTTCCTTCCGAGAATGCCTTAAACCACAGAAAAACCTGGGCTCTTGAAAAAAACACTGTCTCCGTAGGCGTGTTGAAGTTTTGCAAAAGCATCCGTTGCGCTGTGTACAAGTCTGAAACAAAACCTTATAGCACACCGTTGCTCAAAATTAATGTTACTCATTTTTAAAACGCACTAGAAAAAAACGGTTTACCAAAACAGTCACAAAGAACAAACAAGTGACTCTAACAAGTTCAAACTTGTACTAAAGGTGCATTACATGTTAACCTACCGCCCTTCCAAACCCCTTCTCCGCAGTGCTGCTAGATCGGGCGCTACGTTGCCACTCTCACTACTTAATTTACACACCTCGTATTTACATGTATGTAGGTACTTTGATAACAAGTGAACAACTATTATTACTATTGAAGTTACGCATACCCATAAACCTTAGCACCAGCCACCACTGGCTCTACTTACATTTTCACGTCATATGGAGTGGTTACTTTTAAAATATGAGTAAAAAGTAGATACTCAAATAAATGCATATCTCTGATGGCCTGATGCACCCCGGTATAAGCCAATGTAGAGGGGCTCCCTCAAGATTGAGTACCATTTTTTCGAAATCAAACAAAAGACCACATGAGAATTTTGTACATTTTTGTACAACTAAGAATTATTTTGTACACCCTATTTAACGGGCCTAAATCAAAATACAAAAATGGGACTCAAACTTGAGGTCTGTGTACATTTTTTGCAAAAACAAATTTTAATTATACCATTAAAAAAGATCGAATTTCGCACATTTTTTGTACATAATCCAAATTGTCAGGATTGAGTACCACATTGGACACTTGATTTTTTCATTTTTGAAGGGTGTACAAAATTAATTTTTGGGTGTACAAAAATGTACGAAATTCGATCTTTTTAATAGTTTAATTAAAATTTTTGGAAAAAGTGTACACAGACCTCAAGTTTGAGTACCATTTTTTATTTCGATTTCGGCCTGTTAAACAGGGTGTACAAAAATCATTCTTGGTTGTACAAAAATGTACAAAATTCTCATATAGTCTTTGTTTGATTTCGAAAAATGGTACTCAATCTTGAGGGAGCAAGTGTAGATATATGCGACCAGAGGAAGAAGACGAAGTTACGCGATCCCCACCACGCACTAAAATAAAAGTCGATGGGATTGTTCACTTTCAACCGCCCATTATCCGCAACCCTTTGTGGAACTCCGAGGTGCGAAAACCGCCGGCTCCCCGACCGGTGCGCTCCCATTGTTTCGAGAAAATGCATTGTTATGTCTTTACCCCTTTATTTGCACTTGAGATGAGCACGGTTTATATGAGGAATGCGCCCCTTTCGGCCCGGCCGAAAAAAACGCCGCGCCCCATGTTCTTCGGTCGAGTGTCGGTCATTAATTAAAAGGGATCACGTTTCCGGGATTTTTTTGTTTAAGCGCCGCAAAATTAAAAACCATAAATTGATCGTTGAATATTTAAAGGCATGTTCATTAATTTATTGTGGAATATGCGCGGGGTCATTGTCTAGTCGGACGTACGGTGCATTTTAGATTTTATTAGATAACAAAAGCGGTTTTAATTACGGGACGAAATATTCCTATATTAAATTCACGGGGTGTTTGGTGGTTTGTGATTTTGCGACGGGATATAAAAAACCCGTCGCTTAAATTCTTTCGCCGTTTTCAGTCGTCTCATCCAAAGTTAAATACAATATAAAGTAGAATGTCCAATTTACATTTGATATAAATATGACTTTTTGGTGCGTAACAATTCACACAATGCAAATGGTTATGTTATTAATATAAAACATGTCAATCCCATGTATTTGTGTTCTATCTTTCCTCCATTTTGTAAACAATGTAAACAGTGTTAGAAAATAAGCAATATTGAGTGAGAAATAATAATGATAATGAAAAATATAATTGCTGTTCATGATAACCCACTTGCATAATAATGATTTTATAATTTTTATGTATACCTTATACACGGTGGAGACTTTAACTGGAATATATTCGCTAGCGGGGTGGTGAATGATTTTTCAAAAAATTCCCGAGACACGTCAACATTTAAATGTATTTACCTACATTTTGCAAGTAATATGAAAAATATAGCCCTTCAGGGGTGGCTGAAACCACCCTCGACATGATTTTTTCAAATGCAACCCTATGGCTTGTGAACCCTCATTGTAAAGCTGGTAGAAAGAGGAATCCAACGCACTGATCAAATTTTAATTTTTAGTATGTTTGTAGGGTTGCATACAATTAAAACAATTTAAAAATTAAATTTATTTTCAACATAACAATTGTTCAAAATGTGCACCATTCACTTGTTGGCAGCATCCCAGTCTGTGGTAGGTTTCGTCCCTTACATTATGCAACATTTGCGGTGTTATTTTTCCGATTTCCTCTCTTATCCTTTCCTGCAGATCTGCTATGTTGTTGGGTTTCTGAATGTAAACCCTACTTTTAAGATGTCCCCACAAAAAGAAATCCAGTGATGTAAGATCTGGAGATCTTGCTGGCCACTCAATATTGTATTTATGGCTTAATGTATTTTCATGAGGAATTTTTCGGCCCATATATTTTTCTAAAAACGTACGTTCTCTAGTTTGTTTAATGGAATATTGCTTGCAACAAGCTTCTGTAAGTTCATAGAAAAATACAGAGTCGTCGGCGCTGGACGAGGCATGGCTTTTCAGATGTCTTATTACTTTAGTTTTATCTGAAGAATTTATAATGCGTTCACACACAGTACAAAAAAGGTCATTTCCTTGAATATTTATGTCCCTAAAACCCTCGGGATCACTGTCAAACCACGTTTGAAAAACTTCCCGTCTATTTTTTTTTTTCACCTTTGGCATGGTACCTCACTTTATCCACTTCTCCCCTCAACTAATAATTATTAATATTTATAAAGTTATTTAAACACACGGCGAATACGTAAGAACGAAACGAATCAACGCGATGCAATACCTGCGACTGTCGGTTACAGCGTGCCATAAATAACTAAAATTGCTAGCGCAGTTTTCCTAATGCAAGTCAGCTGTGAGCTGTGAAGGCCAACGAGTCAAGGGCAGGACATTCACAGTGTCGGCCCTGTGACATTCACGCTTGGTAATCAGTGATAATATTTCTGTGAACATATTAACATTTTCATTCGTAAACTGACTACGATCCTGTTACACTCCGCGCTCGCACGACCTCTACTAATGACACCATAATGGCGTAATGGTTTCTAATGTGTATCCACATAGCGCCAAAGTCTGCATATGTATGTAATATTTGGCAGATATTTCTAGGGCCAAACCTCACCACTGTAAAACAAAGGCAAGGCACAAACAAACGAACGAATATTCACAATTAATAAACTGGCATTATGCTCCACATCCGCAAAATTATTTCCAGTACATTTAGGTGCAAACGTATAGACGCAGAAGGAGAACGAAAGGGAACAGGACGTTTTGTTTGGCGTGTTTCCTGGAACACGGCCACTTGTGAAAAACGATGTGGCGCAACAAATCTCCTAATTATCCGAATTAGAATTAATTTCCCAAACAGCTTTCCGAGTGATTGATCCGTCCGGGATGCTATAGGTGGGAAAAAAGTTTCCCGATAAAAATTACCGACGCCAAGAATTAAAAATGATGTTTCAATGATAGGGCACGTTTCGGCGATAAATTTGATTGATGTTGTTTGTCGGTAGGCGATCTTTTTTTGTGTTCGGGGAGTTATTTATTGCCACGCCATTATTCTTAATCATATCTCCCTTATCTGTTAATTATTGGTAATTGGCAGATTGGATTTAATTCCTTCCCGTATACTTGCGGCGAATCTGTAATACATTAAGGGGGTATCCTGGTGTAGAAGGCCAAAAAAGACCGATTTTGTCGATTTTTTTTAGATAAAACTATTTAATATATATTTTTGCGAATGTGAGCATTTATTGTGCATACATAGAAATGTTCAAATTAATTTTTTTATTAAATTTTATGTATAAACAAGCAAGTTATAAATAAAACACGTCAGCGCCAAATAAAATGTTTTGCGGTGTGCAGCGTAGAGCCTCGTTGGATGATCTGAAAAAACAAAATAAAAAGTTTTTCTTTAATTTATGAGTGTACACAATTGATGAATATTTAAGGTGTTTAATTTTTTTTATATGTAAAAAAACGCGATTGAAAAAAATTTCCTGTTTTTTGCGAAAATTTTAAACTTATTTTTGTTTATAACATTTTATAAACAAAATTTTTACTTCTAAGAATACATTCATCAAGTGGCAAATTAAATAACCTTTCATTTAAAAAAAAAAAAAAAAACATATGAATCCATCTATAAAATTCGGAGTTATCTTGCACACGCGTTTCAAAAATATGGTTTTGAGAAAAATGCATTTAAAGTCTCCGAACGGGAAAAAAGTAGATAGAACATAATTTTACAGCTGAGTTGAAAATACGTTTAGAAACTGTATATACTATAGATTGAATGTATACAATGCTCTTATAAACACTAGCTGACAGTATACTAGTAAAATCCGTTGCATGGCTCCCCTCTCTAGTTTTACTGTACAGTGCGCTCGGACATACATACTTCTCAAGTTCATTTTTATCCGCTAAAATACAAATTTATACTTGGGGCTTTGAGAGCATATTCTACAAGTGGTATACTATCAATTAAGACAAAGAAAAAAAATAAATTTTTTGAAGCCGCTACACCAGGATACCCCCTTATGAGTTTGCCGTTCCTTTAGGTCTTTATAGTCGAACCAACGAATAATGGCATGAGGCATCCGCGATATCTGAGGTAAAATAAGGAGCTAAAGGTTACAGTAGTTTAACTGTGCCAGTGGCGCTGATTTAAAACGATAAAAAAACACACATTCCACGAAAGACTACATGTGCAAAACATTATGCACAAATCAAACCGATATTCCTCCTTTGTAATAGTACCAGTTATATTTTGTTGATGGATATTCGAATCTAAATGTCTTTCACACTCTCGGAGTCTACGAAATATATATCGACGATTGCAGAATCGTCGTTATTTTGAATCTGAAACTTTTTCAGTCTATTCACACATGGTGACGACTGTGCCGTTATTGCAAAAATCCACACAAAATCAGATAATATGTAAATACAGTACATGAACTCTAAAAGAAATATGTACACCATGCAAAATAAGTACACACGTTTATTAGTCACTCACTACACATAAAATTATTTTAAAATCTACTAATTTAAAAGCTAACGTAGAATAACAAACTTCGGCTACGGAATCGTCGCTAAATATATGGATATATTGTATGTAGCTGTTCCCGAACCTGCATGCAGTGAACGGACATGAAGTATCAAGGTTGTTATCAGGCACGGTCAGTGGCGTACAGTCAAGAAATACGCGCGTATATAATTTACAAGGCGCTTAAAATTACGGTTGATATTTTAGTTATCATAGGGTTTTATAGTACCGACCCTGAGTGGGCATACTTTCCGAACCTTATTAATGACATATCTCACAGAGTTATAATATGTTTTATGCTACATATATTCATTAAAACATACTGAATGTAAACAAACAGATAAAATACCAATACGTTATGAAACCAAAAGAAACTATAATAATTTATTTGTAGGAGAAAAAGTTTTTCAAAAGCTTTTCGGTATCGTAAAAAAAAAAAAGAAGAATATAGGTTTCGACGACATGCAGAATACAAAGTAAAAACGGATTGGTCTGTTAAATTAAACCCTTCAAAGTGCCGTCGCGTCAGCGGATATAATTATTTGGCAAATCACCCCGTCATTAAAAATTTAATTTCACTTTTAATTAATTAACGGTTGATTAAAATCACATTCTCTTTCAGCCACAAAGCTCTCGGTGTTATCTCTTCGGCCCGGTATAATCAGATAAACGGGGGCTTTCTTAAATCTCAACACAGACCTTACAGTTTAATGCCCTGAACCCTTTAATTGAATTTTGTGTTCTTTGTCTTAAACCTTTTACAAACGGACACATTTTAATTCCCTTTGAAATCGGAACCGTGTTTTTTTCTTCTCTTTTATAAGGAAATACCTATATTTCGCAATAATGTCTCTGAAAATGTCTTGAATATGTATTATATTAATATCATGAAATGCAGTAAATATTTATTTCAATGCTCCTGCAAAATTCATGTATTGTAATTTATTTTTGTACATGTGTACAAAACATTTTTTCTTATAATTTGTCACTACTTTAAAAAAGTTTATTTCTTGAGATATATAAATAAAATATAAATATGAAAGTTGCAGGATAGTTCTCAAATGTTTTGATATACTAACTAAAAAAACAAAAGATTTCAATTTCGCAAAATATTAAAAAACACCCCCTATATTGTCACATTTTTTAAATCATCCTAATATCCATATTCCAAAAATATATGTATATGTCTAAATGTGGACCACCCGTTTTAGTTACGAAAGTTACAGAAGGAAAAAATGGTACAGAAGGTTTAGGGATAATATATTAAATAAATGTAATTTTTTCCATAGCTATCTATAGCCAGTACGATAAAAAGTCACATTTATATTTCGAATCGCCAGGTACAGCTAATTAGACGGAATTATTTAACGTAAAATAACTCAAAAACAGTTAAAAAAATTGTATAGGGTGTTTTTAATTTAACATTTAAAACTCGAACTCAAACTAAAGTGGAAGAGTCGAACTAAAACATATACAATGGACACGACTCAAAGAGAAAATAGAAAATATAGTCTCTGATGATGGCTGAATAAAACCGAAACGTTAGAAAAAACAAAAACTTTTGTTTTTATAAACTGACCGATAATCCCACAACAAGTTTATCAAGTTAATTGATCAACTGCCAAGAAATTCCAAATCCTAGTTAACAGCAGTAAAATTGCCCTTGCTAAAGCTTTGCGCTTGACCGCAGTAGACAAAACCTGAAATTGTGCACATTTCTTTTGTAGCTGCAGCCGCGAATATATGTGTGGTTACTTCGTTTGTATTGTATTACATAAAATCCTGAAAAGTAACTTTTACGGAAATTACTTTTTTTGATTTTCTTAAATTATCCGAGATAAATAAAATTGCAAATTTTATTTATCAACGAAAATTAGTATTGCGACATTTGTAAAAGTGACATTAGTGACAGCTGGCATTTATTAAGTTATATATTTTACATATTGAGTACATTTAGTTTATACACTACCTGTTAGTAAAGAATTGTATGAAATAATAATAATAATAAACCTTTATTGCCCAACAGGTTTACACCCAATTATAGGACACATTAAAATAAAGCTTAAATAAGATAAAATAGAACACAAAAAAACGGTAGCAAGATTGATCATAAATATACATACAGGACATTCACTTCATAAAATATAAATACATTAATACATAACATTAACATTTTAAATATAAGTATAACATTGTAAAGCCGTTCAAAGTTACAGATTACGTACAATTGACTACAAAATACAATTTTTTATTTCATTCATACTACACGATAGTATGTCACAAAATTGGCTAATACTATTTTATTGAGTGCACATTGTACATATAGGCGACTTATAAAGTATATTCGACTTATAAATATGACAGATTAGCATTCTAGAAGTCAAATGAATTTTCTAGAACATGTAAAACTATAACTAGTGGTGTTGTTGCTAAGATAAAGTTAAGTTATGATTTGAATGTTACACAGTTAAGATCGACGAGTTGTAGAGTGTTAACAAAAGTGTTTTGAAGTGAAGAATTGAGTTATTTAAAGAGAAATATGTACGTAACGTATTATACACCAATTTTGATAGATGCAGAAGAAGTTGTATCGTTGTTTCTCTGCTAAAAAATCCCTAAAGCTTTTTGTCAGCTTTCAACCTCTTAAACAACTATAGTAGGCTTTGGATTAACGATATAAAATGTGTCATAGTATTCAAAAATACAGTATTAAAATAAAACATTAAACAGGTATTCTTGTTCTTGATTATCTCCACTGTATACTAGGGTAGGAAATTGCACCATTACATATTGGCGATACATGTGTAGAAGAGAATAAGTTAAAAGACACCAGTAAGGACAGACAAAGACAGTTAGGTGCTACAGTGGTTCACGCTTGTGCACCTATTAGAAACGTATAACATAACAGGTTGTGGGGTGGGATATTGCCTACACGCCTTTCGTTGAATTTGAGTGGAGTGGAACTCAGTACTTTTTCGCCGCTATTGGCGTGCACATTGACTTAGCCGTATGAAACGAAATTCTTACGTAATTCTGACTTTTACAATTATCCCATACACTTAAAAGAAGTGTACGAACATAATTGTACTTATTTTCAAATATTTGTATTCCTTAATTAACCGGTCTGCAAGAAAATAAAATTGAAGTTCTATAAAAAATAAAAAAAATATAAATCCACCCGGTTATAATACGAAAGAAAGAAAAAATGCCTATTGAATAAGTGGTTCAAAAATGTCGCCCCTTTGTGCTTCGCAAAAACCTAGTCTATCGTAAAACTCAGTTCTTACGCGTTCTAACACTTCAGGGGGAAATATTATTTAGGACTTGCACAATTCTGACCCGTAAATCATTTAAATTTCGTGGTCTTTCATGTTCATGTCCGTAAATAGTTTGTTTTAAATATCCCCAAAGGAAGATGTCGTTGGGCGATAAATCGGGGGATCTGGGTGGCCATTTAATTGTGCCCGTAGTACTAATAAGTCGCCCAGGAAATGTGGTTTCCAAGAAATTTGTTACTTGTCGGCTGTTGTGGACCGGGCAGCCGTCTCGTTGAAACCACACATTCTATTTACGCAAACACGGCTAAACTGATTCCTTATTTCGATTATTGTACTTATTGTTAGAGTCTAGAGAAGAATGCAATTCACACGTGCGCATTATAATTTATGGGCGGGGCATCCCGCCTACATAATTTTATTGGTTCCCTATTGATGTAAACACAGAGACAGACAATAAAAGAGAAGAAGAGACAGAGAATAAATTATAACAGCTTTAAAACAACATATCAGTCTGGCAACTAAGGATATACTATTTCTCTGTCAGTTCCCTTTATTTGAAGAGTTTATTCTTTTCTTATTTATTAATGCTCGGCTTTGAAATCTTGCACTTTCCTATGGTGTATACCCGTTTACTTGTAGATATGTGATCGATAATTCATGTTGCCAACGTTTCATCATTCCTTGAACTACCTCAGGAAGATTCAAAGCCAAAACCGTTCCGAGGAAGTCACCTGTAATAACAAACAGAGGAAACGTCAGCATCGAGTTCAAAGTCCACAGGAAGGCCTTTAATCTAGTCTTCGCTCCTCTTACCTTGCATTTCTAAATCAGCGTGTTTTCTCGTCCCGGCAGCGCCGGCCGAATAATTTAATGCCGATGAAACTGCAAAACTTTCCCGATAAAAGTCAGCCAGATAGTCAGCCGCCGCGCTCCAGAAAAATAAAATTGTTTTCAATTAGAATTACAGCACTTATTTAATGACCAAACTTCCCTAATAAAAAATACGGACAGCTTCCGAATTCGCGCCGCGAAACGACGCGCCCGCCCGATAATTTTCGAAAGTGCAAACGGTGCAAACCATAAATTACGGAACTTTTAACGTGTAGTAAATCGTATTTAAACGAAGCGAATTTAATTTATAATACGTACGGTGTCTGGAGACACCCCCGGCATTTGCATACGCGCCGCTCCAAAATTACGGCCGTTTTTTACGAGTTATGAGTCTGACCGGCGTGACCGGCGCTGCTCTCTCCAAGATAGCTCATTAATGCGAATTGCCCGCGGTCTGGACAATGGCCGACCACCATCGGATTGTTTAATGCCTCCCTTCGTTAATTGCGGCCTCCTGATTTTTGACGAAGTTAGTATTCAAAACGCGCAGTTTGGAGAGCGAAATTTTACGGTTTGGGTTTTATATCCCCCATATTCAGAAAACACGAAATATATACCAAACAAATTTGAATGGGATTTACAAGTTCTGAAAGCTATTATTATTGCTATTATATTAGCATTGCTGTTGTCAATTTTACAGTGTTATGTTAAGCGGTTGCGACAAATGTTTCTTCTCTGAAAACTTGTTTCTTTACCCAAAACATAAACTAAATTCGTTTCTCTCCGCTTGAGTGTGTCCTCGGATGTTAACTTCAATAACAAGTCTTAAGTGTGTATTGAAAGTTTAAACTCTAAGCTATGCGTTCCAAATGGCCACTAAGACTGAAAAATGCCTATGTTTAGATTAGTTTCGCTATATTAGTAATAAACAATGAAAGAAACACTTGCTCTTCTTTATTTTATTCCCTCCTGACCCCCTGACACCAAACAAAGCCACCTATTTCCCAAATAAGACCCTCACAAATATAAAACATAAAATTAATCAGAATGATTTGATTAAACAAAAAAATAAATCCTTTTTTTTGACTGGTGTAGTCTCAAAGTAATTTTGACATTCTATGTCTTTATTATGGGCGTCATGCGTCACGTACACCCCCCCCCCCCCACCCGGCCTGGGCCTGGATGAGAGCTATCCCTCATTTAAACCTTCATCTCGGCTCTCATTTAACTCTCATATAATTCCTCATTCCAACCCTCATTCCAGTTCTCATACAATTTGAATTAGAAATCAATTTTGTTTTATATATCTGTACCTGAATCTGTAATCTGTATCAGTTTGTTGTTGCTGAAGCGCTACTTCATCGATAGATTGTGGCAATTGATCGCTGCTAAACCATTTAAACGTATATGTTTTCAGCGACCCTGGGTCGCTTTTTCTTTATTTACAAGTCAATTAAGGCGGTTTCGTTAGGTAATCTTATAAGGGACATATAAAACCAAACGAGTTAAGCTGATGGTTACGATACCACTCCATTATCACGACTGCTTCATCTTGATCTTTATAGTTTTAGTCATCTGCTGATCATGGTTAGCAAAACGTGTTTAAGTGTCTGTTTCTTCCGATCAAGACAAAACTTAACATGATATCACCTTACTTCCGTGTAATAGATATACAGATCCAAAGGTAAGTAAAAATCGTAAAGGTAAAGAAAAAGTTTTGGAGAAAGCTGGAATACTTTGGTCGCTAATCTTGTCAGGATGTCCAGTACTTCAAACCTCATGTCGAGTAAATACTTGTCACAATAGTTCCATCTTGGATACTTCCAGAAGCTTCCTGGAAGAAACTGTTGTTCATTTTTATAATCCTTTTGAATGTATTGAACATATTCTAGATCCCCACAACAAAATAAATGTGACGCATAAGTAGTAACTTATTACTCTACTGTAACTAAAGGATAGGCAAGTATTTCAATAGTTGAGTCTTAACTAAAAATAATGCAGTCTTCCTTTTATTTCAACATCCTTACATTATTCTTTAGTCTCGAGTAATTCAGTTGAATTGGAATTTAACGTGTTTTCCATATTTACCATTTTGGTTTCTTCTCCAACAGATTGTTTTCTCTGTCGTTTGTCCCTCGTCAGGTAATTGCAATGGCATAAAAATACAACTCATGTAAACTACCTGGCATGTAAACTGCCTTCTGGCAACTAAAAATTCCTTCATTTCCAGCGACCTTCTTATTTTCTACAACTTATGTATGAATTAAGTAAGCTTTCTCTCGCTGGCTTTTGGCAACTTTCCACACATTCAAGACCAACCGGATCATGCGGTTAAAATTAGTTTCTGCAATAACTCACATCCACAGCAGGTCTCCCTAAAGGCAGACCAGACCTAGCAGGCTGCTAGATCGCATCGACAACCACATTAAACTGGGTAAATACTTGAATATAATAAATAGCGCGACAGCGAGTATTCAGCCAACCCTTTGCTAAGTACTAACCCTTTGCTTTGAGACGACCGCGTGCCGCTATCGCGCTTCCTCGCACCTTCCCTTCAAATTTCCGGTCGAAGCGCTAATGGCCGAACAGCCCAATAATGCACACTTGATAACGGTGGATAGAAAGTTCTCGCCACCTGGCTGTGCGTTCGGAAATCCGACGCCTCCGGAGGATTTGTAGATAACTGTTCGCAATTGTCGTCTCGGCTTGTTAGCTCTACGATGAAAAGGGTTGGTTATGAACGTAAATAGTGGGGTGGACGTTGTATCTGTCTGGCAGGTCCAGAATAAATCTGAAGCGATATGAAATACCCCTTTTCTTATAGTAGATAAATTATACATATTTGTAGGAGGAGATTTCATTCCATTGTATTTCTTATGGATTTGTTTTACTTAAAGCTTGGTTGGTACAAACCGCGTGAAAAATAGAAATTAATAGGAAAAAATAGAAAAAGATGTGATTGTGGTTCTCAATTGTATTAGACTTTTAAATTTTTGGACTGCCTAATGGCTGCAGTAGATTAATCGAAAAATAAGTCATAAAAATTGTTTGTAGACATATTTTTCATTTCAGAATAACAGGACCCTAAGTCCTCACTGTGTGATAGAGTTTTGTACTGTATTATTTGTCTATTTATTGAATTATTTATTAGTTGAGTTACTAACTTTGACATGTTGTACTGTCTCTTCAAACGAAGTAACCTTTGGTGAATAAGGAGTTCATAAGGTTAATGAATCTTTATTTTTTCTTGGTTTCTCAATGTATAGAAGTGAATAAACTTAAAATTTGCGGAATTCCTTTGTTGTAACTGTCGCTTACCTTAAGGTTATCTCCCTCTCTTTTTCAATTAAGAGCTTTAAATTAATTCATCAGTTACAAGCGTCATTTGTGTGATTTATATATAAGCTTGGCAGAAATGAAACGTAAATGAAATGTAATACATGAAATAAGTAACGAATAGCCTTCCGCACGTTCGCCATAGTTTATTATCAAATTATATCACCGTATTCAACGTATTACACATATATACCGGAGGTTGTACAACAGCTCCAGCTGTCATGGGACTACTGAAATAAATACGAAATGAGTCACCCCCATCATATGCCACGCGAATTGCCTATATGTTGCGTTGCCGTATTCCAAGTTTGTTTATATGCAATAACAACAAATTTTACAAAAACAAACAAATTTTACACGTATCTGTTTTAACAGACATACAATATTAATCATAATGTCAAACTTTCCACGTAACCAGTAAATTAGAAACGTTTCTAAGTCATATTCTCTTATTTTTTTACAAGGTATTTAGCTCTAATTTACATATTATCTGAAAAGGCTGGGCTATAAAAAATATTAAGTACGATTACCATCTGAACAGTGTCGTAAAACTGGCATTCTGTAAAAGTATACCAGGTGTCCAAAATTTTATTTCACAGTATCTCAGTTGTGTAAAGAAATAAAAGTTTGGTTTCAAGATAGAAATAGTAGGATCGGAATGAATCTCTAAAATGGCTGTTATGTTATTAACACAAAGTGATCCAAATTTGCAACACATATTATGAACAAATGTTACAAGTAGTTGTTGGTTTAACTTATAAACCAAACCGTTAATATAACTTCATAAAAAAGTATGTGGAGTCGTATCGGGTGAGAGACCTGGTCATCTGATGGGGCCTTTGTTGCCAATTCAATTATCTCCAAACTGTAAGAAATTAGAAATTAATTGTCTATTGTGTGGTGGTG
Source organism: Aromia moschata (assembly GCA_029963805.1). Classification (NCBI taxonomy): domain Eukaryota; kingdom Metazoa; phylum Arthropoda; class Insecta; order Coleoptera; family Cerambycidae; genus Aromia; species Aromia moschata. Next base: position 32,188 of record JAPWTK010001455.1, read on the forward strand.
CACCATCTTGCTGCCACCACATTGCAGGCTTTTCGCCAACAAGAACGTCCTCCAACAAATCAGGCAGAATTCCAGAAAAAAAGTAAGATATCTTTCACCTGTGAGAGAACGTTTATAGAAGTATGGTCCAATTACTCATCACTGAATAATCCGCGCCAAACCAAATTGATACTCCTTATCTTATTTCAGACCAGAGTCTGAAATCGCATTTCTCTAATCCACCTAGGATTTTCAGTTCATCAGTAAAAACACACAGGGCACAATATGACAGTTGTTTTATGAATTAAATGGCAGCTACTCAAATATTTACTGCCAATCCCATTGACGATCATGTATATTTGTTGATATTTGTATATATACATATTATATTCCATTACCAAAATATGTCACAGTATACAAGATGTGACGTTAAAAAAAACGTATTGCAGCAAATGTTGATCACCCTGTGTTAATGGCATGATAAGCAAGTTAGAGGTTACTTCCGATTCTACAACTTCCTTCTGAAATCCAAAATTCCATCTTTTCAAACAGAGATATTGGCTGTGTAATAAAATTTGGGACACTCGGTATTTAGTGTCCAAATAACGTATCTTATATATCGTTACGCTTACGCTTTACTAATAATGCTTAACCCTCCATTGACCCCGTCAACATCGAGTCTCCTTTCCAGGAGTGAATTAGTCCATCGATAATGCGGAATTAGCATCATTACTTTTAATACCTCAAGCGGAACAATTAGTCCTGAAAGGGTAGCCTGGTCGGCTGGTGAAAGGGCCCCTTGTCGTTAGGCCTCCAAAAAAACCTCGTCTTTTATTTCTTCGGCGAAAATAAAAGCAGGAATGTTAACTAATTGCGGTAATTTAAAGGTCAGTTGATTCAAATTCCCGGCTATTCTCGAGAGCCGACCGTTTAATTTGAGCCGGTAAAAAAAACAAATTAAAGCTCTCATCGTAATGATTCGGGTTCTTGCGTCGCGTCGGCGTCGAGACTGATTGCGGGAAATTTATCATAAACATATGCGGAGTTTAGTGGGACGATTAGGCTTCCACCGAACGTAGCAACGTTCTACACTGAGAGAAGTGTAAAACGTAAAAAGGTACACTGAGAACAATGTAAATGGTAACAAGTACATTTTTGCTATACCTCTTCAGAATAACAAATAACGAAAATTGGGCTTGACGCAATTTACACAAAGTAGGTTCTGTAGAAAAATTAGCTAAATAGTGTATACACTAAATAATAACTGTCGTAAAAAACTTAATAACTGTCAGCTGTCACTAATATCACTTCACAAATGTCTTAACCAATTAAGTCCGGGAAGAGCATAATTTTCATACGATGTTTGAGACTTATTTTCTGCAGTAAAAAATTGAAATAAAAAATTCCAAACATACATATTCTACTGTTTTTGAGGTCGCTGTTTCGATTGGTGCAGTCAGAATTGCATAATAATGACTCCAAAGACCAATATGGCGAATTTTAAATAAAAAAAATAACATTTTTTTGCGTTTCATTTATGAATTTTTTTCGCATTAATAAAGTTACTGAATCGATGCCAAACCACAACCAGAAGTGCACAAAATATCTAAACTATAACTAGAAATGTTTTTGTTTTGCTTTGAATTAACCTAACCTCTTCAGGATATCAATATATAAAGAAAATTAACGTTATTTGATAAAGTAGGAACATTATTAAAAAAATTCAAATCTCTAATGGTATAATTGTCCCGAAAATATAAATACAAGGGTTTTGGAGGTCGCTGATCACGAATTTGAGGTTAGATTTTCAAAATTCAAGATGTCGGATCCAGTATGGCCGACCAAATTTCATATGTGTTATGTGGGATGTATTATTCACACATACATATGCTGCTGCACTTGTGATTTGTATTTTTGTAAAAATTGTAGACAAATTTCATGCAAATCTTGAACAAAAAAGTGAAAAAATGAAAGCTTTCTATCGATAATTTATAAAAAAAAAAACAAAAAAACTAAAAAAAAAATAAAAACAATAATAAAAAACAAAAAACTAATAAAAAAATGAAAAAACTTACCGTCCACCTCTCCATGGTTTGAGTCGGGAAATGTTTACGTGAAACGGCTAACGGACGGAAACAACCAATTTTCGCGTAAACTACCCGTGTAATAAACATGATTTTCAGTCATTCCATGAAATTTGGTTGGCTACAATAAATCCCAACTTGCCCAATAAACCCATCTTGAATTTTAAAAATCTAACCTAAAATTCGTGATCAGTGACTTCAAAAACCCCCAATACATATTTTCTAGTAATTTTTAAGCATTTTATAGAATTTGGTCAGCCATATTGGATTCGCCATCTTGAATTTTGAAAATATAACCTCAAATTCGTAATCAGCGACCTCAAAAACCCTTGTATATATATTTTGGGACAATTATACCATTAGAGATTTGAATTTTTTTAATGTTTATAATTTATCAAATAACGTTCATTTTGTTTACATATTGATGATATCTTGAAGATGTTAGGGTTAATTCAAAGCAAACAAAAAAAATTCTAGCTACTCATAGTTTAGATATTTTGTGCACTTTTGGTTGTGGTTTGGCACCGATTCAGTAACTTTATTGATGTGAAAAAAATTCACAAAAAAAAAAAAGCAAAAAACTGTGTTATTTTTTATTTAAAATGCGCCATATTGGTTTTTTGAGTCATTATTAAGCAATTCTGACTGCACCAATCGAAAGAGCGACCTCAAAAATAGGAGAAAATGTATGTTCGAAATTTTTTATTTCAATTTTTTACTGCAGAAAATAAGTCTCAAACATCGTATGAAAATTATGCTCTTCCCGGACTTAATGGGTTAATACGATTCGCAAAAGAAATACAGTATATTTCCCAAGTAATCTAAAAAAACTGAAGGAGGTACTTCAAGTGATTTTATGAAGAAAAGGTCATATAATTTTTTTCCTAAGTGGCTTAGTTTTTGAGATACAGAGCGTTAAAGTTTTATTATTTATATTTTTTAGTTTTTTTTTTTTCGAAAATCGAGTATATGGAATAAAATAAATAAAAAAAATAAACTGATATTTTCTTTCTAAATCCCTTTTCACTGACACACGTGATATAAAGCATTTTTTTGCTGCAATTTTTTTCCAGCACTTCCAAAAGCGTGCATGTGGGTATATACTATATTAAAGTAAATAATATACTATATTATTTTTATGAAAAAAAAATATGTACGCCAATGACGCTCTGACTTTCTAATATATTTTTTTGAGTCTTCATTTAGTATTTAAGAAAAAACATTTTTTAATTTAAAATGTGGTTCACGTTGAAAACGTAATTTTAATAATAATCCCAAAAACAAGATTAATACTTACTTTTGTGAAATTTTAACGGAACTGTAGTGGCATATCGATCGAGTTTGTTTTATCAGATAGTTTTGATACACTGTATCGCCAAAATTAATTGTCGACTAGCTCATAACAGTATTTTTAATAAGAATTTGTTTATTTATTCAATGTTGTTCAATGATAGATATCAGTATTTCTGATCAAGCAAACTCGGTCAATAGACCACTAAAATTTTGTAAAAATTTCACGTAGTTGTTCATTTTGCTTTTATGGTTATTATTAAAATATATTTTCTATCTAACCACATCCTAAATAAAAAAATGTCAAGATGCGTTTTTTGTGGTAAGCATTAAGTGGAGATTCAAAAAATTGTATTAAAAAGCCAGAGGGACAGTGGCGTACAATTTTTATAACCCACACGCCCCTGTTAGTACTGGAAAAAAATTAACGGCCAAAACATACCTTATATCAGTGTGTTAGTGACATAAATTTAAAAAGAAAATATTAGTTTAGTCCAGAGATTTTCGAAAAGAAACCTAAAAAAATAAAACTTATGAAAAAAATGTATGACCTTTTCTTGAGTTTTGAAATTATTTGAAGAAGTATTTCCCTCAAATTTTCTACTTATACAGCTTGCTACTTAGGAAACACCCTCCGTACCCTAAGGTACACGTATATTAAATTCTTTTGAAATTCATATTTTACGCGTTTGCTATAGAACAATGGTCTACTAAATCTTTTTTGTGACATATCAACAAATTATAAAAAAAATATGTAAGATAAAAGTCATCAAGCCGCTATTAAACCTGTATATCAAATGAAGTGAGTACGAGAGATGAGTTTAAGAGTAATCATCTCCAGATGATGTCAACATAGTTTTCGAAACGCGCGTCGAATACAAAAAAGTTTATAATTTACATAATCTTTGGACTTACTTGTACATTTTTTTCCAAAATCACATACTAATTTGGTATTTTGGTTAGGTATTGCAATTTACCTTTTTACTTTTTGTTTTTGTTTACAATCTGTAAATAAATTAATGCGTTAAAGACATTTATTTTTTGAACGAAGAGGACAATTATATGAATAAATTTCCATATTTGATTAAATTTTATCCCCAATCTAAATAAAATGTCTGTTTTAAATAAATTTAAATTAATTAAATTACCGCAATTCCGTAATTGCACTGTTTATCACAAACTCATCACGTGCCCCTACTTGCATACGTACCTGTACCTGAGCCTTAATTAAGAAATATTTTATTTATGCCTTGCGGCGCTTATACTAACAAAAAAGCTACCTACACCTGTTGCATTCAGAACACTGGTTCACATTAATAGCCGTCCGGCCTGATGTAAGAAAAATCACCTGTCTGTTTTTAAATTAACATGCCCATCTACGTGTATGAGACTGTATGTGTTTGTTTAGTTATGTTTTTCCATTATTACCTATAATCGTTTAGCTTGGGGTCGAAACTAGTGAAACGCAAAAGAACCCGACAGAGCGCTGTTATTTACTTATCTGACAATGCGGCAATTTGTAGGGGTGCGTGGGGAAGTTTTACGCTACAAAGATGAAATAGATCTGAATATTACCTTATGTCTAAAATTTTTATGCTTTGTTAATATATCGAAATAACAATGAAGGTGACAAATTAATTAGAGAGATACCTAATGTTATACAAAGAACAATTTTAAACCATACTAATTTTTTATTTTCTATTATATATCTTTTTACTATTTACTTATATCTTTATACTAATCATTTTTTCCTAAGGCACAACAGTTTGTATTAGATTTCATTAGGTTAGGTACCCATAACGATGTATATATTTTAATATTCTCTAATAAACCATAAGAAAAAAAAACCTGTTTTTTCCAAATTAAGTAAAATGAAAACATTTCATTTTTTGTTGCCAATCATTAACTGCATATTTCATAGTTTAAGATCTATAGTGTAAACAGCAATCATAGTTTTACTGGCGTAATTACTAGACATGTGAAAAAAACACCCAAATGGGAATATTTAGCAGATGATTACCTACTGTATTGATTCGTACAATTATTCACCATTACCAATTTGTATTCATATTACTGCTAAAAAAAGAAAAACAATCACCTAGAAACATAAATACACTAAATTAAAAACAAAAAACAACACATTTTCAGTGCCCACAATGATCCGAAGCACACCATTCTCCCACTTTTCCCTAACATAAAATGTGTGTGGCTGGATATATGTAGTCAGTGAAGCAACTGCAAAATATTCTTCTTTCACTGAATATCCTGATAATGTAAGTTAGGTAAATTTAAAGATACACACATAAAAATGATTGTACCATTGTTTCCTTATACCGGGTGACACAGGGTATAAGTTATAAACATATATAACAACCTGCATTTTCTTTAATAAAATTCTATTTTGAAATTTATAGGATTATGTAATTATGCATAAAGCTTTTTTCTCAAACAGACATTTTCTAACAGACATTATTTACAACCTCGATTTAACTGGAAATTTTAACTTTTTTATTTTATTTAGTTTAACTTTTATATTTTAAATAGAACCTCTATAGTTTTCAGATTACTTTATTTGCCTTAAAATACTCTAGTCAACCTTGTATGGACAATGTGGCATTTGTTTCTTTACCGACTTTTAAAATGCATTTTATTAAAAAAAGTATAGACTCCCGTGAGGTGATATTCAAATTATTTTGAAGCTTAAAGGGCTGTGAAACCGAAAACCAACTAGTAAGCCATTATGAGCATCATAGTGTTTTAAACCCAGATCATTTCTGCTGATTACAAACCTTTCTTTTTTAGTTTTGAAAAAAAAGTAGAAAAACCGCTCAGAATATTTTAAAAAATGAAGGTAATAAGTGGTTGAAGTACCAAACTGTTTGTCATTTTGGTCATGTAGAATTAGCCTGCCCTCGTCATTTCAAAAGGACATTAGACAATATTTATAATATTTACACAAATACAGGTCAAGGTCATTTGTAAAATTTCAGTCACTAAGGCACTGGTTAAATATGTCGGTAAATATGGATTATTATTTATTATATTATATTTATCATGTTTATTGTTATTACATTTTACATGACACTAACTGAAAACTTCAGTCGATAGTTTTAAACTTCTTCAAAATAAAAATGATTAGAGCCTATGGTTTTAACTCTATCAAAGTGTTTGTTATAGTCACTTTTAACCACATCCCACTCCACACCTTGTTAATGTTTCACAAATGTTGATTCGATCAAGGTCACCTTCACTGATACCAGCGCCATCGCAGGAAATAACACTCTAATGAACAACAATTTCAAAGTGTAGAAATCAAACGGCTAGAATGCATCCATATTCTTTTGTGCAGACATTTGGGTTTCCGCGGATATTTTAGCTGTTTCGGAACAGCTCGAAGTAAAATTACACTCTGCCTTTAACTTGTCATACATACTCTCGTCTCGTTTCCGCTGACGACAGATATGGGCCTATAAAATATTATTGCGTTCGGCGTTCAGTTCATTTAATGTGCGCCCTGTGCAGTATGCAAAGCTGCGCCCGTAAAAAAGTTATTTTGGGACACAGCAATAGAGCGATGTAAACTTTACGACATCCTTCGACTTCCTCTAATTTGAATATTAATAGTTTGTCGCCGCTTGCAGTTTTGCCGCTGAATCGAGTCATTTTGTGTCTAGTGCATTGTGTATTACGATAGCGTAAAAGGTTCCATACACGGTCAAACAATTTGCGCCAATTTCTGTTGTGCAACATAATTTTTCATTTTAACACTGATTGTTCAAGATAGTATAACAGTTTGCGTAAATTTCTGATAGGTTTTTTCAATTGTATTTGACGTTAATTTTCAATTGTGACTCCGGAGGCTGTATGTTTGTCTATCGTAATTCTGAACTTGAAGTCTCCTCAAAGGAAAAGAGAGACGTGTTAAAAAGGGAGATGCAGTTTTAGTCATGAAGATGTCATCAGGGAATTGTGGATTTATTCAGTTTTGCAGTATATAGATACTACAAAAAAAGGATGTATAAGAATTGCGGTTACAAACGTCACTTTTACCTTTCCATGATTCAAGTCAATTTGGATGTATAAGGATTGTGGTT
>JAPWTK010001456.1:0-39536 GCA_029963805.1 Aromia moschata
TTAGAAAAATACATATAAAAACAGTCATGTTTTTTCTTTTGTATAATTAATTCAGTCACAAGCTAAATTACATTACCAAAAATATACACTTATGTACATCAGACATCGGCCGGTTGTGAAAAAGGACAAATTCTACACATCTTCTCACAGATAGTATAGGTGGTGAGAGGGTCAGTCTTATTCCCTCACTACCTTCAATGCTTATGCAGTTGCTTCATATCTGTCGTCTGTATATGTATGTATAGTCCTTCTATTTTTAATTGAAAATGATAAATACGTCTGAGGGAACAAAAAAAGCGGTGAAACTTTATGATTCCATGGACGTGCATATATCTTTTATAAATTCGAAAATTGTGAAATATTTTTTTCATTTAAATCAATATAGGAGATTAAAATTAGCCTGCATACAAAACTCTTAATATTTGTAATATAATTTGCTGTAAATAATGTTTATTTAGTCACACAATCTCAAAAAATTGTCTGTGTTAATAAACCTAGCTGAAATACACGTCACTGGCGTCTTAAACAAGTAGTTTAAGTTCCTAGTTCCTAAAATCGTAAATCATTTTAACGACGTCGTAAAAATTTTATGGCACAGTGGACGAACAAATATTAGCAATGTATTATATGCAAAGTGGTTTACCGACAGTGGTTTACGTTGTGCCACCAGCCTCCAGCAGTTGGCCGGCCAGCGCGTTGCCGGCTCTTTAAAATTTTCTTGAGTATAGTAATATACATAAAGTTGTTTTAATTTATAATTATTTTTTCCAGCAATTTTTAAAGCTTTATTTTAATGTTAACTAATAAATTTATATCTATGTATTTTTTTAAAAATATTTATAAAAGTAAACTAACAGTTTACTGAAGTATGAAGTATACTTGTATAGTGAGCTTAGCAATTTTAGAAAATAAATCTGACAACCTTGCTTTTTCTACCTATTTTCAATTTATAATGGAAAGATAGTAAACCAACTATTATTTTAACATAAATTTTTTTATGATATCCAAGTTCTAATGAATGTATTTTCACTATTTTCCCTATAATAATGACAAATTAAAAATATTCACTTATAGCTCTTACATATGTAAGAAAACAAAGGTATATAGGTTGTACCCTAGGTTATGCTGAGTCATACTAAGTGCTCTGAATTCGGTGAAACATAATTCAGGGACCAAGGTAAATACTGACAGATAAAAGTGAGATTTTTCATGAAAATCTTATTAGATAATATTCCCACGTGCAACATTAATATTCCAATTCCAAAAGTTGTTACTTTTGGAATGGACTAGCTAAGAAAGGATTGTAAAGAATTATGTTTTACATAACCTCTGACTTGATGCCACTAATTGGTTTTTTCCAGAAGACTAGAACTAAGGAGACCGAACTGTGGCTTTTCGCTGTATAACGCGACGGGCTCGAATATGTCCGCCTCAGAGGCGCTGTAAACAGTTGTGTACCCTGGTTGCTACGGTATATAAACATATATCTATACGTATACCGTGGTTCTGTACTAATCTGTGTGCGTTAGAGGTTAGAGTCCGTGTGAATGTCCGTGGTGTGAATACATTTGACAGACGCTCGATATTTTTCGTTAATTTGTTGTTATTGAATATTGTATTGAATCTGCACAAGTAATGTCTTTTGCAATTACAAATTTTCGCAATGATCAATATGAAAATGTACTCAAAACATTTCATGTTATGTGCTTCAACGTTAACAATACAACAAAAGGAAAATATTTCGTTTCATACATACATCAGTAATTTGAAATAATGTCCGGTTATTTAGACCGCTTCTTATATCACACAATGCAACACAGCACTTTTGAACCATATTTATTTTTGTATGTATTTTTGTTAAAGCCAAACGGCATGTAAGCACCCGCTTTGACAGCTTAATGATAAACGTCATATAAAACCATAGCATGGTTTTCTATGATAAACATTCACATGTGGACCACTGTTCATCACGTGACATCGAGTATATTACTGTTTACAGCGCCTCTTGGAGGCGGACAGATTTGATCCCTAGATACCAAACGAGTTCGGTCTCCTTAGTTCTAGACTTCTTGGTTTTTTCCTATGGTTTAATTTAAGATCATAATGAGACAGAGAAATGATGTAACTCTATGCATCCTGTAGCTGTCATAAAGGTTTGCCTTCAGTCAGGATGTGTCATAGGAAGTTAATGCAAGTTTATAAGCAAAAGGTTACAAAAAAGACATGTATCATGAAGTTATGTATTAATAAATTAAGTAAATAAGGGCTCTAGGGTAAAATTGTTTAATTATATGTAGATGTGGAAACAAATATGAACACATCTGTACTATCTTTTAAAAGTTAAAGAACATTTAAAAAATTCACTTTAGAAACCTTGTGATTAATTGTAACAACTAACTGGTGTTTTACACAATACTATAAAAATTCTAGTGAGATCATTGTTTTGGCAATATGTATGCAGTTCATAATATTGACGTTACTCATAAATTTTTATCCATATATTACTTTTATCAGAATTTTTTATGATTATAAATGGTAAAATCATCTTTAACAATAAATGTAGTCTTGTTATATAGGGATCAATCACAATGTCAATTTTATGAAAACTATAATTAAGTATACTATAGCATTTGGTATTACCTCGGAACCTTATTTATTACTAACATTACTATATAACACATAGAAGTCTTGCATAAACTTTTCTTTTGACTACACAAATAATAGATGATTCTTGCTTGACTATTATCACTCAAAAAACAAAAGTTTAAGTATCCATTTTTTGTTTCATTCATTCATCACATAATAATTCTCAACATGTCTTTATTAAGTCATAAGATTGTCAAAAATATATATATTGGTTGTACCCACTTTGAACATATAATATATGTTAATTCATAGATTGGATCATTTTATGCAAAAATAAACTTTGAATTTAAATACACAGTAAGTGTTAAGTTGTAGATCGTCAAAGTCAAATCTACTATAAAGCAGGTAAAATGACATTTCAAATGTAAACAGAACTATGACTCTCCAGTCATAAATTAATCTATATTAATCATCCATTTTATCTCATCTATTTATTTTAATTAGTTAATTTTATATATCGCCAAGTATAACAATTAAACTGTCTGGCCACACCTATTTTTAGGCAAACTATATAACCTCATTTAATTTAAATGCACCAATTTCCTGTGTAAAAGATCAATAACAATAAATATAATTTGATAGAGTTAAGACCGGAATAACAATATTTACTTTAGATATGGTATCTGCAATGACATCACCAGTCTCATCAATTTCTTCACATTTTCTTTAGCCAATTTCTTCTTGTGTTGCTCTACATCACTTAAAAGCCTTTCTAGATACTCCACATAAAATTCTTCTTTTTCTAATTCCTCTTTCAGTAACGACACTTTTGTTTATGCTTGGCCAAGTTCGCCCTGACATCCTCCTCCCAAGCCCCAGGTAAAGGGGCTCTCAGGAAACCGTTGCAACCAAACTTGTTGAAAATCACCGAAAACACTCATCTCTTTGAATTATCTCACATTATTTAATCCAAAACTTATTAAATGATATTGAATTTGTTTCATATAAAAGAACAATAAACAAACATTTTTTACGTTAACATCCACTTTCACTTGACAACATAAAATGACAAATGACAGAAAAATGAAAATACCGTTTAGTGGATTTTTCCTGCGTTCGTTTTAAGTGCGTAAGGCACCCAAGTTACTTGCAGCGAACAAAACAATAATGCTGAAGTACATGCTGAAAAATCAATAGCTTTGTTCAAAAACCCTATAGGATTGCATTAGTGTAGTGCTGTGACATCGAGGAAAACATCGATATTTAGCATCGATGTTAACGATGTGATGTGATGTACATATGTAAATGTAACATCGAAAAGGCAAACATCTATATTGGCATCGATGTTTCGGTGTTTACATCGATGACAAAACATCGAACATCAACAACAAAACATCGATGGTTTCGAAATATCGGATATCATCGCCCAGCACGACATTAGTGACATATTTTGACCCTTAAATTCATGGTTCTTGGACACCGAGATTTAGAAATCTCGGTGTTCTTGGAATGGAATGCTAAACTCTTCGAATGTTTACTAATCTTCATGTTAATTTTCAAGTATACTAAACTGTTCGAAGGGTTAACCTCACATTTTTTTTAGTTTTGAATTTTGAAATGGTTTATGTGTTGAAAAGGGGATTTATAACGTATATTGATACAGAGTAACAAGAAGGTCTTATGAAGTGAAAACAAATGGTTATTTCTTTTAAATAACTCAATAGTTATATTAGTTATACTGTAGAAGTTGTAGCGACATCATAAACAAGTGTATTTAGATGTCTAAAGTAAGGTACTGCTAATTATTTATCTCCTTGATACGCGAGCTGAGTCCTCCCAATTCCTCCTATTAAAAAGTAATCCTAATAGTTTAAGTCATGTTCGATTGAAATCAAATAAACGTCGAAATGTCGAAAAGTTGCTATAAAAACTGGCACCTTCTTTTCCGTCCTATCTGCATCAGGATTCTAATTATTCAAAGTCCATAATATCGAGCCTATAAATTTTAGGTTTTAGTCATTTAATGTTGGCAGTGTTGAAATTGGCCAATAAATTGTTACAAATATTGCAAAATGTAAACAGTTACTAAATATTGAAAAATAAATTCTACAATTTATTGTGCAATAAATTGGTATGTGTAAAACAGTCTTTTGGTTTTCTTTATGGTATATTCGTAATTGCAAAGAAATCGATATTTTTCGCAATTTTTCTTGCCGGCAATAAAAATTGCGAACTGTAAAGCAGCAAAGCGGTCTTTAGAATCGCTTTTATTTCAAAAACTGCTCGGTTTACATCGAATCGAGTATTTAGGAATCCAACTGCTTTGTTCGGATAATATTCTTCATTCATCAAATTTACGATTTCCGAATCTTTTTAAAACGAAAATGCCTAAGTTGTCATTTTTACTTCTTACGTTCTAATCGGCTTTTTCCACCGAGATGTATAAATCGGTGGCTTTTTTCTCTCTATACCATCACAAAACATCTAAATAGATACCATTGTCAAGCTGTACATATGTACATACCTACTATTTGAATTCTGGCAAAATTAAATATATGTAGGTTGGAAGTATGTAAATGGAAACGATTATTTATCCTTGTAAATCTAGTTGAAGGTCCACCACTGGTAATGATTGGCAAAAATTATCATAGATTCAAGTGTTGCAACCTGAAATGACGAATTTGGATGGTCATAGGCTGATAATAATGTGAAAACTAAGTTATCATTATGTAATTTATTTTTAGTATTACAAAATACCTGGTTTAGTAGCACACGATATTAAACCTATATTAGAATATGTCAAAAAATTACAAAAGTCTTTTAACAATTGGAATTAGTGGTGTTACCTGTGGAGGTAAAACTACCACAGCCACACAGTTGAGCAACGTTTTACCAAGCTGTAAAATCTTCTCACAAGATGACTATTTTTTGAATGTAGAAGATCCCCGACATACTTGGATTCCAGAATTGAATCATATCAATTTTGACATAATATCTAGCCTGGATATGGAAAAAATGCACCAAGATATTCTAGACTATATTAGGGATAATAACTTCAAGCATGTTAACCTCAAGAAAATTAATTTAAGAAATGGTATTGCAATAAAGGATTTGTCAAAATATATTCATGATAAAGCAAGAGATTTTGGACTACATATACTTATTATTGAAGGTTTTTCAATATTTAACTATAAACCTCTCCTAAATCTATTTAATTTGAAGTATTACTTTACCCTTTCAAAGGAAGAATGCGAGAGAAGAAGAAATACGAGAGTGTATGAGCCCCGGATTGCCCTGGATATTTTGAAAAATGTGTATGGCCAGAACACCTCATTCAATTAGAAGAAGTTAAGGAAAACGTAAAGGATATTATTTATTTTAAGGAAAATACGACTGATGTTCTAGAAAAAATTTTAGGTGATATTTTGAAATATTTTTAATGCTGTAAATTTGATTGAAACGTGTTTCGCTACATCAATATTTAAGATAAAAAATAAATTTATTGTAACTGTTAACCACAAAAATGATGAAAAAATAAAATGAATTATAATGTAGGTAGATAATATTTGGCCCTTAATGAATTTACAGTTGTCATAATGGCTAAATAATAGAGCATGGGATTCAAATCGTATTGGTTTTAGAAAAGATTTAGCTTAAAATTCAATTAACCTTGGAAATTTGAAACATTTTCTCACCAAATTATTATGAGCAGATGCATCCAGCTGTAAATTACAATAAGTAATCGGTACCTGACAATAATAAAACTGGGTTAAAGATAAATGGAGTCGACTTTATTAAGCAGAATATAGTATTGTAAGACTATTTTTCAAAGATTTTATTAATGAGGCTTAATATATCAACTATGCTTGTATAGATCAACCCAGATATTGTGAAAGTATTGAAGAAAAATAACAGTCGACACTTGCCCGTTTAGGAATGTATTGTCATTCCTTTTATAAAAAATGGTACAAACAGTACAGTATTAAATTGTGATTTATTTTAACTTGCTTTGTCATTTAACATAATAATTACCAAATAATTCTATCAAAGATTATAAACAATATAGTAGAATTATTTTAGAACTATAATTTGTTAGAAACTTGCCTAAGCCTAAATTGCAGATAAATATATATATGTGGTATTATATACATATGTGCAGACATCGGTCGGTTGTAAAAAAGGGCAAAATCCACACTTCTCTTTCTAAGACTAGCATGGGTGGTGAGAGGGTTGGTCTTATTCGTTCACTATCTTCGACGTGTATGTGGTTCCGTCTTACCTGTCGTCTCACTTCTATTTGGCATTTTTCATAACTGGCTGATGTCTGATGTACACATACTAAATGTTGTTATATTTTAACAGTGCAACATTTTTTTTGGATACATATAAATAAATTTTTTCTTTTGTTATTAAACCATATTATTTAATCTACAATTATTAAATTTTCAAGTATGTATTCTCATTATTCTTTTTGTAATTTATGTAATTCAATATGTTTTTATCCTCACAAAACAAAACAAAAGATTTGATGCATTATACATCATTCATTTCATTATGATCTGTTGGAACTGAAGACATCTTTTAAATGTACATATATTCTTCAAAAGTTAGTGTAACAACAGTTTTGAGTTTTTTTATGTCTTTAAATTTATTGGTAATGTAGAATGAATCGGGAATGTGATCTGTTGGCAAGGTGTAACCTTTGTCTTTCAATTTTTACCAGCAGTTGTTTGATCAGTAATGCCAATTTGTAATAACAAATATCCTGTTGTTACAAGCAAACAGTATATTTTGGCTATGTTGCAAGTGTTAGGCATTTCGTTTAAGTTTCAGTTAAGTCACTTGTCAAGTACTTTATACACCTGACGGATGTAATTGTGATAGTTTAGTTAATAACTTATTATAAGTTGAGAAATAACTACATCTAGAATATTGAATTTAATTTTCTGGTGTTAGGACATTAGTGATCATTTTATAGTATGATTTATTTTTATTTTTTAAGTTGTTACTGTCGATACACCAGCTGTCTAATTGCGAGACCTATGCATGTAACGCTTGGTAAATTGTTTATTCTGAGAGTACTGTATAAATTAATTATGTTACAAGTTCCAAATGCAACTTTGATAAGACTGTTTCCAGAAACAACTTATTATCAAGTTAACTTTGTTAGTTAAATATACACTTCAAATATCAAATAGCTTGTATCAGTGATATAACTTGTATAAATAAATCTCAGTAATCAGTTAAAAAATAAACAAGTTTTGAGTATTTTTGCAGTATTGCATTTACAATATAGGAGTATTATTATTTATAATTTTAGTTATTTCATGATATCCTAAGTATTTTTTTTTGCTTAATTTGTTTTTGTAACTAATCCTTGCAACAATAAAAAAGCACTTGTAAGTTTTAGAGCTCTTTAAAACCTATTAAGAATAAATAGATACTAGATATACCAATATCTAATATAGAGACATCCAAAAAAAACGTCATCAACTCTGGCTATGAACGAGAGAGATAGAAATAGCGGTCATGTCTAAGCTTTTCGGTTATGTTTAACTTTTGACAAGTGACTGTCACAATTTGTAAAATAAACAATACCTGTCATATGATGTGACAGTTTTGACAAGTAAATAAGGTTATAAATTCGAATAATAATAGAAATACGTCTTTTTTTCTCGGCCAACTTTGATGACGTTTTTTTTGGATGTCTATATAATTGTCTAATATAAAATAATTCGACGCATTTTTACTTTAAAATGTACTATTGTACAAAATACACTCAATAAAGAAATATTCTGAGGATGATACAAAATAAATTTTTGTACTAAATATAAAAAGAAATTTTTTTTAAAATTGAGATCAAAAATAATACTGTATTCCTTTGAATTTTCTAACGTGTAATCTTGAATGTGTACTTGTTACAAATGCTGTTAATTGATTGTTTTGTTGTATAATTATTTATTATTAATACTCTTATTTACTATTATATTACATTTTTTTCACTCATGTTTTCCAAAATAAACTTTCTAAAAGATTTTGAGTTTCATTTTAAGATTCGGTATTAAATTCATTAAAGCATATTCGTTAAACAATCTAATAATTTTCATAAAATATTTGTAAAATAATTTTTTTTCTCCCATGGTTCCTTATGCAAATACGAAAATTTCAAATTTCACCAGCACCCATTAGTAAACAGCTAAAAATTGAAGCTTATTAAAATATGTACAACGTTTACTGCTTGGAGAGAATACAAAAAGCATTTGTAATTTTACTTTGAATACATTGTAAACCACTGTTTAAATTAAAAGTAAAAATTTCAAGTATTGTTTTTAACCATTAATCCCCAACATACAAACAGCTTGACACACTGAGTTGAGGCAATTGCAACTAACTTTTGACTAGACTCAACTGAAGAATAAAGTGGCAGAATTTTTTAAACAAAAATGTATTAAGCCGAGAGCCACTTCATAGATGTCCTAAAGAAAAAATCCTTAGGCAAAAAGATAAAACTTCGTGGTCTCTGACAATGATTATAATTGTATGAAATAATTTAATTTTCTGGCGATAGCATACTGGTTACCAAAAGGTAAATAATTAGAAATACATTTTTTGTGACCCTTTTTATATCATAGCAATTAAAATCCTCAGTGTGATGCATACTCCCTCTGGGTGATAGATTCTGGTACTTTATCAAGAACATGGTTTCCTGTTCCTCCAATTTAAGAATGACACAAAATGTGTACATAAGACATAGGCTTGTAAAAGTAAAAAAGGACACCTTCTACACTTCTTCTTCTGCTAACAGCTAGCGTAGATGGTGAGAGGGCTGGTCTTATTCCCTCATTACCATTGATGCATATGCAGTTGCTTCTTATCTGTCGTCTCACTTCTGTTTGTCTTTTTTCATAATTGGTCAATGTCTGTTGTACACATACTGTATATTAACATACACACATTTACAGATGAAGAACTGAAGTATGTAGCTACATAAAAAATGTTTGCAACTGTTTTTCTTGTAAAAATACTATGTTACCTAAGAAAAATAAACTGTATTAACTCAAAATATATATTACCAGATTAGAAACCATTCATCCTCAACAAATACAATAGGATTGACTTAAACTTAATATGAACCATATAGGGACTGACTTATTTAACTCAGAGTCGAAGATATTTATCAATAGTTTATTTGTGATATAAATACTTTTATTACAAAGAATTATTGGATTTCTCAACACATTTATGTTAAAAATTATAAAATAAATATACCTAAACTATGTGGAGATTGTAAATTAATTTTAATTATTGAAGTTGAATCAAAAGTCCAGACGGGATATCTCTTCACAAAACATGGAGCGAGTTTATACAACGGAACTGATATCAATAAAAAAGGCTTTAAAGAGAAACAATAATTTAGTTACCATATTATGAAATTCTGTAAATGTATATTAAAAAATCAAAAATATTACTACTCCAACTTTTTACATAGCATAGGTACTTTTACTAGGCTGCTCTTACGTCTTGTAAACCGATAGATTTTTTACGTATTGCGGATTCACTTGTATTTCTTCATCCATCGATAAAATCTGTTTGTCTAATTCCATGCATAAAGTTAACTGCTCTTCAAGTCCTTTTAACACTTCTGGACCACTATATTTGTCGGGTTCATCTCTAAACACAACCATCCCATCTTTTTGATTTATCGTTGCATAGATCTGTCGATTTTCAATCTAAATGGAGAAGTGGATTATAGGAAGGATTATGTACAGAATATACATATGCTATGTGGTGGAAATCTTGTAAAAATATGTTTGGCTCACTAAAGAAGGTTGGTCTGGAATTACAAAAATAATTAAAAGTTGATGAAATTGTTGATATATATTCTTCAAGTAATAAAATTATCTTCAGAATTGTTTGGAATTTTTTCATCATCTAGTTTGCGAGAAAAAAATCATCAATAAAAGAAATTTAACATGAGCTCTTATGGAAGTAGCTATTGAATTTGATAAAAACTGCGTTTTAAATAATTAGAAAAAATCTGAAACTTTGTACACGCATTGCAATAACGTCTAGGAAGAACATAGATTTACATGGACATAGACTTTTAATCGACTTTTAAAAAACGCGGTCAATAAATTATTTCATTGTCTAAACTTGGTATACAATAATAAATTATTAATTTATCGTGCATTACAAACATACTGCACAGAGTTCCATCTTAAATTAAATCAATTTTATATCAACATTTCACTTTTGCAAGTTGCAACCCTGATTGCTTATACATGGAAGAGATAGGGAGTTTCCCCCTTGCCTCGCACCTCGGTGACCAACCTCCTAAAGTGACCCTTCTATGAAACATAAAAATACTTACCATGTGTAAAATATGAAGCTCCGCATCTGATGGCCCCGGAAGACCTACTCTACTAGCAACATCTGATAGACTAAGGGTTAAAAATGTCTTTGTCAACCTCTGTATGTTCTTTTTATAGAGAACAGAGGACACCTGCTTTACAAGTCCGAGGTTGTGATCTCTTGTGAATGCCTACGAGTATAACAGAAATGAACATAATACTTTCACGTTCCATGGTTGGATAAAAGTAGAGTATATTCTAAAAAGCTTTGACACAATTTTTTAAATGGATTTAAAATAATGTGGGAGTACTCAAAAAATAACGTTTTCTTTGTATGTGCTTAATTGAGTATTGCAAGTAAGATCTCATCTCATTATACATATTATTAATATTACTTTTTTTTTTTTGTATTCTATTATTGAAAATAGACCACTTTGGTTAATTTTTGGCCATTCAATTTTGTAACACTCCATAATTTCAAGTGATGTTGGTGACATAACTTGATACCAAAGAGGAAAATATGGAACATCCAAAAAAAAACGTCATCAACTCTGGCTATGAACGAGAGAGATGGAAATAGCGGTCATGTCTAAGCTTTTCGGTTATGGCAAACTTTGGACAAGTCACTGTCACTATTTGTAAAATAAACAATGGCTGTTATATGATGTGACAGTCTTGACAAGTAAATAAGGTTATAAATTCGATTAAGAATAGAAATACGTATTTTTTTCTCGGCCAACTTTGATGACGTTTTTTTTTGGATGTCTATATTCATAGTATTAACCAAATATATAATAATAATAAATACAATTACGTTTATAGAGATAAATGTGAAGATTTAGATTGGAAGATGTTAAACTATTTATCTGATAGAGCCTCGTATAAAGTAGAATTTCTTTCTTCTTGATCTTCAATAGGTGTTCAGTGGACTTCTGATATAAGTTTCTTAGAAACATTCCAACAAAGTCGTTTGAAGATTAAAATGTGATATTAAGTTTTATACAAAATTTTCCATACATCAAAGAGATATACTCTTCTAGAACACATTTCTAGAAACACACTTGTGTAGAAAGAGCTTGTTCGGTAGGTTTTGTAGAAATACGTTTCTATTGATTTTTTTTATGTTATTCAAACATCAATAATATCTTCTCAAATGCAAACTTATTATTAGGTGGTGTAGTCTCTGCTGGTGTCGATTATTCTTTGGCACATTCAGGGCATGCTTTTCATGAAGTTTTTGGTCTATTGCTTCAAAAATGACTCCTTGCTCCATGAATCCGTCAAAAGAGCTCCAAATCATAGATTATTTTCTTACAAAGTTGGAACTTGATGTAAACACACACATTTTTGATAGAGTTCCCATCGGGTGATTGGGATGTCCTATTATCCAACATGACTATACTACTTTGCGCCTTCCACTGACTGCACATTTTACTACAATGTATTGAGTCCTCCTAAAGCATCCAATTGTTGGTGTTGCTGTTAATTGTTTGATACCAAACTAGCAATTTGAACTAGGCAAGTACTAAACCAACAGACCCATGAACCAGGAAGTCATCGATATTGGTTGACTCCAAACATTATTGCACCCACTTGCTAATAACTTGCGCATATAGGATGCACACATAGAAAAACAAGCCTCAAACAGCGAGACGTAAGCAGAACTCATAGTATTTGAGTTGTTTCTCGACATAAAGTGGAAATAAAACTGTTTTTTTCCTGTAATATATTCTCAATCACCTCTACATTCATATAAAAAAAGTAATGAGCTATTCATCATTAGAAAATATATCATCACTCTTACTTGACAGACTGTATTTATGTACATATAAAAAAGCTTACCTCTGTATGCTTGTTAAGTACAGTATTTAATTCTGCCGAATTGTTTGATGTAAAGGCATTAGCTAAATCATGGTAAGGCTGAGACAGTGGTTTTATAAATCGAAAGTGACTACTGGTGAGGCATATTTTGGTACCATTCGTACCTAAAAATACACACAATTCTTAAAAAAAATGTGCTACTTGTAAAATACCGATACTGAAAAATATTAAAACAATGTACTTCATTATGTTGGAATAATAAATATGTACATTGACCAAATAACATATTTTTTAATTTTTACAATTTCTAATCTATTTTAAGGACAGTTCAATATGTGTAGTTAGTTAAAGAATTCAGTTTACTTAAATAAATATATTTAATAAATGAATGGATGCTTTAAATTTATTTATGGTCACTTGTTGAAAGGATATATTAAAAATCAATGCATAATGAATACTATGTTGTATGTAACTGACTAGTGTACTGTACCTTGCCGTGTAACAATAAAGACACTAAAATATATTTCTTATATGATTCCAGCATAATGTGTGACACAGCATGTGATGGAGTTGTAATCGCTACTTAAAAAAATATAATGCTCGATCTAAATTTCGTACAGCTAAATATATCATTCCTCCATAGTAGTAATATAACAAAAAAAGTACTTTGCATCAAACTGAGGTCCATTTGGGTTATGGGTAATCTAAAACATAAATTTGTTCAAGCATATCAATTTTGCACCACAATAATAGATACTTTACCTCTTGGCATATTCCCGTAATGTCTATATCTAATATTCCTAACGCAGGCTTAAAGCATTTCGCTAACAAACACAGCTGACAAAGATCTGAATGAATTGACGTTAATTGTGAATCAAATAAACGCAACTTCGAAATTGCTTTCTGCAAAAGAATTATTCCCTTCAAAGGCTGCCTTTGTTCAACTAAGTAATTTGTTAGAGAGTGACACAGTTCTGCAACTAAAAAAGAAAGGTTAACGACATAAAACATAATTGATAATAGCAATATTTTAAGTAATTTTTGGAATATTCTTTATAATATAAAGAGATATAAAGACTGTTTTCTTTCTCTTTTCTTTTATACCTTTAAAAAGCATAAGTCATTTCTACAAATGGGTAAAAAAATTCTTTATATTTTTTTGTGATCTTATTTACTCCAAATTTGACCAATACCAAACGATTTATCAATAACCAATCAACCATTATATAAGCATATGCACATTAAAGCATGGAAAGAAATAGTCTTCAGAAGATATATCCCTCACACCCAATGTCATTTAAGAAACATTAGAGAATGCACTAGATAAACAACAAATAATGGCTTTTGATTTTAATCGCTGATTTATATCTTAACTGAGTAATTTATTAATATATTTATCACTAGAAATTACATGTGTCTGGGGCAAATCTGATCTGTTCACCATTGCAACCCAAGATAAAGTCTTGTGTTTGTGAGAAACGATTATCTTGAGAACTACTTGTCACTGGTGCACTAAATTTAGTACACAACACAGCCAGAATGCCTAGAGAATGTTGCTGTATGTCTAGGGTTTCTAATACATTATCCAGGTGTTGAGTATTTTTCAATAAAACTTCACTCGACTTATTTAAATATTCACAAAGCTCCCTAAAGTTACCTAAAAATATAACCTTAAATTAGTATTATTTCGATATTATAAATTGTTATCAATAACCATGTAAAGACAATGTCCTAACAGTATTAACAAATTGTTCTAAAGCAGATGCCATTTCATTAGGACTTTGCAGAAAATAACGTTTAAATATTATTAAAAATAAACACTATTTTTAGGTTTAAGAAAACTGCACAACCGGCGGAAAATTTGACATTTCATGAGTGATCTTAGTGATTCGTGGTACCAATATAATAAATTAGCAATCCTAATAACGACAAATATTCCTACATAAATCGTAGCTTGAGACCGGACTTCTTCTTCCGAGGAGATTATAAAGGACATACAGTAGCTGCCAACTTAGAAAACATATATACTTTTTGCTGCATCTAGGTCATTTAATTAAATGGTTTGTTAAGTAAATATTTTAGGGATTAAGGGAGAACATTAACGAACATATGTATTAATAAGTTTCTACGTGATATGATGAATGATGAGATCATTCATTGATGACTGATGAGTCCAGGGTCCGGAAATGTGCCCAGCAACGCAGGGCTAAGTACTATAAAACTTTATGAGAATGAAAGTATAAACCGTATTTTTTAAGCGCCTTGTATTTTATATACGCATGTATTTCTTTCCTGTGCTACATATGGCATTGACCCCTTACCGAAAATGCTCCAGAGCCGGCGTATGCGCAGTAGTATGCCATCCCTATTCCCGTCGTTGCGGGAACGCGGGATACACTTATGCAGTTTTACATGCGCACAAACAAACCTTCGGAAGCCTACTGATGGCAGTGATGATTAGAGTTCGGAAATCTCGGCTTACAGCATGTAAAACTGCATTTACCTATCCCACGTCCCAGCATGAGATCGGCGTACTACCGGGCAGACGTGAGTCCCAGGACATCGGGAAGGATAGGTTAGTGGCGTAGGTATGCAGGGGTAAGAAATACCTACACGCATTTACAATTTAAAAGGCGCTTAAAAATAGGTTCGGTTTATACTTTTATTATCATAGAGTTGTATAGTGCCGACCCTGCCTTGTAGCACCAATTTCCGATCTTTAGTGATGACCTAAGATTTCATGTTAATAATTCTGTAGCGTTCGTAAATACTCTTGCATGGCGAAAAATAATATCAGCTTTATACAGAATTATTTATTAAACCCATTCGTTACTACTCGTATATCAATGGGTGTTCCCATAAAGTACATATTTGGTTTCTTTATCGGTGTTCCCTTCCGATTTTGATAAAACACGGGAATATGAAAGATGATAAGAAATTAAATAAGGAGAGGAACTCCTTATTTCACCCAAATGAGGAGTTGAAGTTCACCTCCCCCCCCCGATCCATTATATCAGAATATTTGGAAAGGTAGAACAAAACTGTAAGTAACAGCGTTGCCAGATTAATCGTGTAATTACACGATTTAGGTCCTTTTTTACACGAATATACGAATAAAGGGACAAATCTCACGATTTTTGGCATTTGGTAACAAAATTCGCCACTTTTAATAAAAATGTAAAACTTTAAAAGCATTCAAATAATTTATTTAAATTAAATCTCTATGGGTCTCCCCAAAAAAAGGATAATCCTTGGGGGTTTTATAGTAAATTTAATGTTGAACAAAAAAGTTCCTATAAACATGGGTTCGCAAATGAATTCTTACTAACGAAAACCTCAAAAAACCACAAAAAAAACGTTTTTTTTTTTACTTTCAAGAAATGCTATGAAATGGTTCATTGATTCAAAAAATGTCTCGAAGTCAACCTTTTAGGCTATCAAATTTGGAATAGAATGCCGCCAACCGCTTGTTTAGAAGACATTTACCGCTGATTTTGAAAATGAGGTCAAACGGTCGAAAAAATTCGAGATAAAAAGAATAACATTATTTCTGGCAAAAACCAGGTTTTGAGTGAGAAACCCTGTATATAAAGGCCGTCCCTGCTCCTGTTTATAAATATTTCGATTATGAGGTATAATATGTACATCGTCACGTGTTTATTATAATTTTATTTGTTGTTTTAAAAGAATACCTTTGAGCTCTGTTACTAAATATATGTACTAAATATATTTATAAAAATAAAATGTATTAGTGTTTGTTTTAATATTGTAATTACAGTTTTTTTTTTAATAAATAATACGGTATTTTATTACTTGTTTTTATGTATTTCCAAAATAACATTTAACATTTTTACGACTTTACACGATTTTACACGATTTTCGGTAGTCGAATTACACGATTCTCTCTGCACTTCATCTGGCAACACTGCGTACTAGTATACAGTGTGGAACAGCCAATTGGAATAAATTCAGTGGCTCCATTATTATGCATTTTTTTTTTTAGAAAATTCTGAGACAAGTCACTTTCTAATTCTAAAATGACATCTTGCGATGTCATTTCTGTCAAATGTCTTCCCAAAATTCAACCCCCTTCAGGCGACAGCTACAACCCCTAAATTTTCAAATTGGAAGTAGGGGCTTGTGATACTTCATTTGAAAGGTCTTTTCATTCTCTATTCAAAACTGCTATGGTTTTAAATTTTATTGCAGAAATTAACAGTTTCCCCAGCGCAGGAAATTCGTTACATTAAAATAAAAATTTTATAAGTAACACTATTTGTCAATTTTAGGTTCTGAAATGTAAATAATAACAAAAAATAAATGTCTGTCATTGCCGACATTCCCTACTATAAGACAAAAACTTACTAATAAATACGTACAATTTTTTGCTTGGCAATCGAACGACAAAAATGAGCAAGCAGCAAAAAAGCAAACCTGAAATGTAAGAAGTTGGCCATTATCAGCTTTAGTGAAATTACCTGAAACGTGCTTGTCATTGTAACAGTAGCTAACAGTTATCAGTGTTAAACTTTTGCTTTAGTTTTCGTGTTGCAATTCAGAAAGATGGTTGACCTAACAGAAATGCATAAGACAACGATTCTGCAGATGATTGGTTACGGAGACAGAACACGAACGCAGGCCGAAGTTGTTCGCCTATTTCAAGAAAAATATCCGAAGTTGCCGCTGATATCTCAAGGTACCGTAAGTAAAATAGAGAAGCAGTTTCGGGAACGTGGACATGTACGGCAGCTAAAAAAAAAACCTCCCAATAAACTCAGTGATGATCAGAAATTGGATGTAATGCTTATGCTTGAAGAAAATTCACATTTGTTGAGTCGTCAAACAGCTTCAGCATTAAATATTAGCCATTCCTCGATTCTCCGCGTATTGACAGAAAATCAGATGCACCCATATAAAATAAACTGGTACCAACTAATGAGCTCGCGGAAGACGATTTTGGTAGACGAATTTTCTTTTGTGAACAAATGATGCAAATGATAGAAGACAATACTTTACAAATAAAAAATGTTTTATTTTCGTATGAATCTACAGTTACACTTCACGGCCATGTTAATCGCCAAAACTGTCGTTACTGGTCGAGAGAAAATCCTCACTGGATGAGGGAACTACACACGCAAAACCTTGAGAAAGATAATGTTTGGGTAAGAATAATTGGAGAAAATATCATTGGTCGCTTTTTCATTGACGGCATGTCGAATGGAGAAATGTATTTTGCGCTGCTCCAAAATAATGTTGTACCGACGATGGCAAACTTGTATCCGGTCGAAGGAAACCCACAACTTCCAGGTAATGCAATATGGTTCCAGCAGGATGGTGCGCCAGCACATTACGAAGTCAATGTCCGGCAATATCTCCACACTCCACACAATTTTCCCAAATCGCTGGATAGGGAGACGTGGTTCTGTAGAATGGCCTGCACGATCACCTAATCTCACGCCGTTAGATTAGGTTCTTCCTATGGGGATATGTAAATAGTATGGTCTACAAAACCAAACCCGACCATTTAGCTGACTTAAGATGAAGAATAACACTTGCAATTAGGTCGATTACCCCGCAGATGTTAACTAACGTTAAAATACATTTCTATTTACGTCTAGGATGCTGCCAAGATGATGTAGGCATGCATTTTGAACATCTGCTGCATTAATAATGATTTGTTTTTTATTTTAATGTAACGAATTTTCTACGCTAGAGAAACTTTTTTTTTTTTGTAAATTTCTGCAATAAAATTTAAAACCATAGCAGTTCTGAATAGAGAATGAAAAGACTTTGAAAATACCTTTCAAATGAAGTATCACAAGCCCCTACTTCCAATTTGAAAATTTAGGGGTTGTAGCTGTCACCTGAAGGGGTTGAATTTAGGGATAATATTTTTACGTCGCTAGACGGTGTTTTAGAATTAGAAATTGACGTGTCTCAGAATTTTCTAAAATATGCATAATAATGGAGCTACTGAATTTATTCCATTTAGCTGTTCCACACTGTATGTATGTAGTTATATATTCCCGTTTTTCATTTTCGCGAAAATAATAGGTACATGGATGAATTTATTTTAAATTATGCATGGAACAAGTTTAAACAAAAATAAAATCGATGTGTTTTACTCCTGGCTGTTGGATGTGTAGTAGGGTGTGGTAGGGTACTTCACGGTCAGTGGCCTATTTAACGTTTTGGGAGAATACAAATAATAGGAGGCTGGGGGTTGTCGGGGATGCTCTACATATCTAAAATAATGGTGATGGTGACTTTCTGGCACTTTTGGATATAATCGAAGTGAATAAGTAGTAACTTCATTATTTTAAATGGCACGCTATATTTTATTTTTTAGCCACATTTGATTTCTATTCATTAATTTAAAGTCATTTTGATCGTCTTTCTCTAAAATGAACGGTTTTCGAGATATTTTAATTTAACAAATAAATAAATAAATAAATAAATTATGATATTTTGGTATACTACCGTTAATTTTTTGAAAACTTTGACATCCTGTAGGTATCTTGGTTATCATTAACAATTGAATCGCTTATTTCAGGAACAACCGAAGTCACATTTTGGCCATATTGAGTTTATCACACCAACATACATATACTTGTGGGGGTAACACATGCTTAATTCAAAAAAGAACCTAAATCCCATAAACATCATTCTTATTAGAGAAAAAACATACTTAATTCAGTAACAATTACGAACAACTATCAACCAACGACCAGTGCTAAAAACAAAAGGAATTAGAAATTCGGATAAATATCAGCTTAATGTTATAAGAAACTCTAGGGTTGAAGAAGATTGTATTATTAATATAGTATACTAAACAAAAATATACTAGCTAGGAATTTACAATATTATATGATAATACTATATATATAATAATACTATTCTACAAGGAATTTCACAGTTCAAATCCCAATACAAAATGCATATAAGGACCCACTGCCAATATTACAAACCGAAAAAGAAAATTTGAAAACTCTGCTTAAATGGGTGGAGGAACCATTCAAACCCTTTTACAAAAATATTATTGAAACATCAAAAATTAAACCAAAATCCAAGAAACGCACAAAATAAGCTCTATTTTTATAATATTATATAGGTAAAAATAGTTTGATAATAAAAAGTTTTATTTTAAAACTTATGTTTCATTTCAGAAACAACCTTTTCCAATTTTCCAAGTCTGTTTTTTTTAGATTTTTTTTTGAGGTTTCGTAAATATAGTGCTTTTGTTTATGATAAATTCTTACTTTAGTGGTAAACGTTCGACCTCAAGCTACAGTATTACTCAAAATGTTCAGATATACTTACAAAACGTTTTTTTCTTCTCCTGAAAACTCTCAAAAAGTGACTTAGGTTGTTTCTGAAATAGGCGATTCAATTGGACTAAGGTAAGTTTAGCTAAATCACTTTATTTTGAATTGAGGAATCTGCTCGTGCTCTGTGGGGCTATTACTAGGGTTTGGAAATGTGTGCTACAACGTAGGGCTCGGCACTACAAAACTCAATGATAATTAAAGTATAAACCGTGTTTTTAAGCGCCTTGTAAATTACATATGCGTGCATTTCTTGTCCCTGCATACAAGGCTCCAGGTCCCGCGTATGCGTAGTAGTACGCCATCCCGGTGCGGGAAAGCAGGATATTCTAACGCTGTTTAACACGTGAGATGGCAAACATTCCGAACCCTAATCATTACTTATGACCCGCCCTGTAGTAGCAGACTTTCTTCTTGAAAAGTAAAAACGATATGTGTTCTTTTCTATATTTGTCTATTTTTTTAATATTCTCAATTATGTTTTTTTTTTTGCTGAGACGAACCTATACTATACATTCTCAAATAAAATAATACACATTATTTGCGATAATTATTAAAAAAAATAATTTATTAAAAATATAAATAATTATATATAAATTATAAATGATAATAATCCTGTACATATATACATTCTGGAAAAACAACTAGAGGCTGGCTGTAATAGGATCAACCAAAATTTTCGAAATGATGGATAAAGTAAGGGAGTTTCCTGCACTTATTAACTTCATCACAGGCTGACATAACGCTTTTTGTTAACGGTCGAGGCCCACAGCTGAAAACGCCTATTTTGCTAACCTGCAAACGATAAGAAATAGTGAAAAATATATCGGAGTATCTGTTAGTTTGCTTGCACCTACTGCTTTCACATTATAAAAATTCTAATCTATTACCTGCGTAAGAAATAAAGCACCAAAAAGCATATATTCTAGCAACGGTAAATATTTTCTTTCAAGTGACAAAATAGTACAATTTTTATAATTTGAGAGAAATGTTCCTAAAACTTTACTAACCAGTTTTCGAAAATCAAACACTACAAGTTTCAAATAGGGTTATTTTGTTACAAGAGCAACTGCTTGAAAAGTTGAAAAACCACACACGATCCGACGCCGAAGCGGCCAAATCCTGAAGATTGGAGACTAGCCACTAAGGTCGTGTCATCAGAAAAATTGGATGGGCAATTAGTAAATTCCAAACGTACAAATCACCTGGTATAAACATAATCTACCCTGTTCTACTTCAGAAAGGTCAGGAAGATAGCCTGGTCTGGAGATATATGTAAGTATACCATATAAGAGTTTCTGGAGGTATCTAAAGGTTTCTTATCTGTCCAAAATGGTAAAAGAGCAAACCAAACGCCAAAAGCATATAAGCATATAATATCACCCTCATTCCTACTTAAAATACTAGAAAAACTGGCGGGAGGGCAGAGCTGGGTACGGATACAAGTAAAAAGTATTCGAATACTGGATACTGGATACAATCACTGCTTTCGGATACTGGATACAGGATACGGATACTTTTATGGTAAAAATGTACTCGAATACTTCTATCCGGATACTATTTTGCGGATACCGGATACAGGATACATCAACATAGATTGAGTTTGAATGAAAAAAAAATAAAAATTAAAAGAAACCCTATATGCGTAGTATATTATATATTATATAATATATATATACATTGTAAGTAAAAACCAAAATATGTCAATATTATGTAGTACTTACTACCTACTACCTGTATCTACTATCTACTTCCTTCCTATCGTTCCTATACTACTTATACCTAATAGAAAAATGAAACAATTGACAATACAACGCACAACCGTTGACTGAATGAGTTACAAAGACGCGCAACATGCTGGGATCGAGATTTTTTGCTCTAACTTTTTCATTAATCTTCATGAGTAATAGTCACCAATTTTAGTTTTTCATAGTCAGATTTTACTCACTTTCCTATAAGTAAAATATATATTGTAGTAAACTAGCATTCCTTTTAAAAAATACAGTGCTCTAAAAAATCTCGATACCAGCAGGTTGTACATTTTTATAAATCATTCAATCAATGACAACTAAAACATCTAGATTTTACACTGTTTTATTATCAATATTTGTATTCCATTAGCCTTTGACAAAACTAGGATTTCGAAATGTTCATCTGTTAGGGCATTGCGCTTAGGATTGTCTAAAAAGTTTCAAACAATTCATTTCTGCAATTTTAAATATTTTTGCAATTTCTGCAATTTGAAAATACAATTTTCAAAAAATAACCAGTGGCGTAAAAATAGGTGGGGAAAAAAGCTATTCCCTTTATCTACGCTCTTGAAAAGTTTTTGATGAAACACGTTATTACAATTCGATAGAGACTTATTTTAGTAATGTTGGATTAAAATTTGAAGAAAATCGGTTGAATGGTTCGAAAGTTATGCGACAAAAACTTATTTTTCTAACTCTGAACACCCTGTGTCTCCCTAGGGGGGCAATATAAAAAAAAATTCTTGAAGGAGTATGTCATGAATTTATCTGAATATTCTCTTGCCGAAGTTTGATAATTTAAATGACACTCTGCCGTCATGTGGAATGTCTAAATGACATTCTCTTGCTGAAGTTTGATAATTTAATACTGAATTTAATACAGAATGACACTCTGTATTGCTGAACTGACTAGACAGTACTGTAAGCATATTTGCTGCACTGTCCAGATAGTTGCAATGGTCAGACATACAAGTAACAAAACGTCTACTAGAATATAGCGAATTTTTGAAACTTAAACGCCCTATATACTTAGAAAGGTGTCTATTACGCCTAAATAAAGTGATAAAAATCTGACCTCCCAAAAATGATATGTTTGACTGCCGAAATCGCCTACACACTTGGGAATTCATATTTGTTTGATTAATTTTTTTTTTCAGAGTGCATTTCAATTTTTATATTGTTTCAGATTTTTTTAAAATGTAAGCACGGGTTTTTTCTCAAACATAACCCTCGCCCAGTCAAACAAAAAAAATGAAGAAAAAGTTTCATTGTTTATATTTATTGGTAGCTAATTGAATAAAGATGTAGAGATGTTGTTCTTTCATTTTTCAAGTTTCTTGTATTACTGTTATTTGGGCTGGGCAATGTTACCCCTCAATCTTTGGTAAATATGTGATTACTTTGCCAGGTTAACATAACAATGAAAAATGTTAATGAAAACATTTGATCGAGGAAAATCATTTACATTCTTATCTGTGAAAGATAAAGCAAGCATTTTGCCACCTGATGTGGTTCTGGGCACTCTATCATTCAAGGAGAGAATAGGTGTGTACAGTTTACAATACAATCTTTCTTTCAAACGGTTTTCTTGATTCTGTTCACTATTTTAGTAATAACAACAATGATCTCGAAAAAAATCTTATTTTCTTTTCAATTGGTGTCATTAAACCAGTTTGTTTTTATGGAATTTATTGTCATTTACATTTTAATTTAGGATACCTTCCTAGGAACGTGTATCTTGTTTGTTTATTAGGGAAAGTGAAGTGTGAGCAATGTGACCCCTAGTTAGGGGATGACTTTTGGCCACCACTTTTTTTAATACATACGTAAAGATGTGAGATAAAAAAAAAAAAAAAAATTAAAAACCGTATCCACAGTTCGTTTACCATATGTATATGTTTTTTATTTTTTTAAGTGGAATGTTAAATTCTAAATTTTGAAATTTTTCTGAAAATCTAATATTACTACCTCGTTAATTATAAAAAAGTACGCAACAATGACTAAAGTGACTGCTATACAATACTGTGCTATAGAAATACTAAGGCAGGGAGTTGAGAGTCAGCCAGTTGCCATTTTTCCGATAGCTAAGCAGCGCTGAAAACAATCAGGTAAAGCGTTAAAACGCTAGGAAGTCTAAACAGTGACTTTGGCTTTGTTACCAGGACATAAAGGGTATAAAGGCAACGAATAGAACCAGAGCTTTTCTGTGGTGTGGCAAAACCATCCATAAAAACGTTATTGCGTAAATGGATAAATGATAAATCACTGGAATGGTGGACAAACTTTATAGGACAAAGATAGGCAAAACAGTTAATAATAGAAAGTTTGCCCAAAATTACAGAAGACGTATTGAGTCAAAATCGAAAGTTTATCAGGATCATAGTAAATCTACTCACAGGATATTGCCACTGTATGAATATGGGTCTAATTGGTCTGTCTGGGAAGACACGACAATCACAACATGTACAGTCTGCCTGGAGGAAGAGAAAACCTCAGTTCATGTGTACGTGAAAGATAAAAAAGATTGAGGTTTTTTATAGGGGAGGAAAAGCTAAAGACTAATAGCTTACAATAGCCCCATATCGAGGCTGTGGAGTGATAAACAGTACCAAGTTGAATAAGGTGCTGTAAAACCAATAGTAGTGCTAATAGGATTAAGTAGGGATGTTATCTTGCTTAACGGTACTTATTTTACTTATTTTAACGGTATTATTTTTATATACGTTGTATAAGTTGTTAAGCAAAATATGTAAGCAAAATATGTAAGTAAGTACATTCAGGGTATAAATCGCGATTCAAGGCTATAAACTTAAAATTAAAACCACGTTTTAATTCTACAGTTTTGTAAACAATAATTGTAAAGTTTTAATAGAACAATGTGTTTCAGCAAACACTTTTCGTATTTCTTGAAATCGAAGAAACGGTGAGAAGAAAGGTAAACTTGTTTTAAGAAATACTTGTATTATATGAATTCTTGTACATATCATTGTCTTTTTATATCATCGTATTTTACGAGAGCTAGAAAAATATGAATGCTTACATAGCTGTGTCGCTTCTGTACAAACTTAAGGAACGACGTCATGTCTGGTCTACCAAAGTGATTAACAGCTTTCAATCCAGTGAAAATCGACGTCTTGGATAATCGTTGGAAATGGTTTTCGCATATATACTGAAACAAATTAAAGGGAGTTCAGGGAAATATTTAGGTTAAATAGACTACTCACCAGCATCGTAGTTCGCAAATCGAATTTGTGGAAGAATTGCGTAATAAAAATGTGTATTTCTAATACATTCGTAACATCTTTTCTTTCGACATCTCTCAGGACATCAATAAACCACTCAAAGTGTTTGTGAGATGGGCAAATCCACAAGAAGTAAACCTGTAATATTCGTTCAATTAACTCTATGATGCTCACTTATTGTAACTATAAAGTTAAGAATAATTTTGGCAACATTGAAAATTGTGGCATTTATGCGATTTAATCCTGCTAGGTCTAGTGAATACCTCATGCTTCATTTTAAGAAATGTTCTCCAAATCTGTATAATATTAAACTACCTTTTTGCACGCCACACCAGAGTATCTATTGGTGGACGTTCCAAATACTAAATCATTCAATATAGACGCGTATGGCGTGACACCAATTCCTCCTCCTACCATCACCGCTACTTCAAATTTGTACCAGTCCTGGTTACCGCCTCCGAAAGGACCTTCTAATAATATTTTGGGTTGGTCTTCTGGATTGTAATTACACGGGTCAAAGTAGTTACGTAGTTTCCAAGTCCATGGACCTACAATACACATATCGATGTTTGTAATATTCTCTCGTCTCATTTATATACTCGTAGGTATGCAAATTAGTCACAAAATATTTGGGAATCATATTTTAGGTACAGCTTAATATACCTAGGTATTTCTTAGGCAGATAATACATGTATAGGAATAGGTTTCTTTGATCTTAACAAATTGTAAAACTTTTGTGAGTGAACCATAATCACTTGGGTAGGAACTAATTAATATTAAACCTTACCTTGCGCTTTTATGTGACATGACAAAAAGTTTTCATGTGGAGCCGAGGTAAGAGTGAAAGAATGGAATTCGTGAACTTTAAATGCTGTGCAGGCTAGTCTGACCCACTGACCAGAGAGATATTTTAAATTTGGTGGCCTGTAGAATTTTATTTTGATAACATCGGACGGTAGAAGTTCGGTTTCTATTACATCAAGTGGAATGTATTTGGTTCTTAAGCTGACAACCTAAGATAAAAATTAATTATTAAAATAAAGTCGCAAAAACATGTTTTTTAAGAAGCCTTGTCCAAAAATTATAAGTAAAATCGTTTTATAACTCAATTCTAAAATATCTTTAATTGACAAAACGTCCTGCATCCACTAACTTTAGTGGCTTCGCCTAGGAGGTCCTAGTATTGCCTAGGACGTTGCTGGCTGCGAATTAAAGTTGTAATTTCTAAGTTGGAAATAACAATTATTACCATTTTATCATGAAAAATCACGCCTTACACAACGGAGAAAATATATATTCGGGTAGAATTACGGCTAATCACGTACATACATGTCCTTCGACGATAGTTTAGATAGTCAGTGGTAGTGCAGAATCTATTTTATTTAAAAGGAACAACAATTGTTGATTGAGAGTTATACTCTCAATAATTTATTTAATAATTTCACTTATTTTTGATAGTAGTAGGTGTAATCGGCGAACTTTCGGCATGAGAAACCCAAGTACCAATTTCTTATATTTCCAGTCACTCAAGTGGGATGCATAACACTGCTTGTACTTAGTCAGACAATATATAATTCATCGACCAAACTGTTGTAATCAAGCAGCTTGAATTGTTCAGTAATGATCGAATTACTGCAACAGATATATATCAAATCACGTGTGGTGGACTCCAGTTTCTCTTTGACAATACAAATACAAATTTCCTATCGAATATACTGGATACGACATAATTATAGTACAGTGGCAGTTCATGGACTTAATGATGGTGAAGCGGACGGATACTAAGCGGCCTCGAACTCCGCGACACAATCTCGCATACGGTAAGCTGCCTCGTTGCCCTGGTAACCGCCTTAAGCGACGCTCTAAAATGCGGCGGATTTAAACTGATGTTGATTCCGTATTCCACGTCAATTAGTATGCGTAGTACGAGGCCGATAACCGCACTCTACACAGGCACTGTTTTTTGAAAGAAGACTAGAACAAGGAGACCGAGCTCGCGTAAAATAGGTACCGAGAGAACGGCACAAATGGCGTCGAAATCCGCTAGGGTATTAGCGGCGCTGCGAGCGCCGCATTTCTTAGCTTCGGGAGTTTCGTATACACTCAACATCCATATTTCCGAACTTTTACGTTCCGCAGACTTCCACATTTCCGAACTCTCGTCACCTCGGGATTACCGAACTGCTGGCGCATGCGCAAAGAGTTTTTCTGGCTCATTCTAGTACTTTTCTTTGTTTTTCGAGGTTTTTATGCAAATGTAATACATACATACGTGTGTACATGTTAATAAAAGAACGTTTTTCTAAACAAAAAAAATGTCAGGTGCAAAGGAGAGTGATGCAGGTAATTATTTTGTAATTCAAAGTAAAGGTTTGTTTTATTGAACATTTTGTTGACGTAACCTATAATAATTTTAAACTGAAATGAAAAATGATGAGAAATTATGTATTTTTAAGAAAACCGTGATACAAAACAAACATTATTGTACTGTTTATTTGCAGAGAAAAGAGCCTGCTAAGAGGCTAACCTTGGAGCAACAGCTGAATTTGATAAATCACGCAAAAAATGGTGTTAAAATTGTTGATCTATGTAAGATGTACAATATTTATAAATCGTCAGTGGCAGAAATTCTTGGAAAAAAAGAAATTTACTTTGAAAAAACTGAAAAAAAGACGAAAATTGAGTGGACGGATTGACACAATAAAGTGCACCGGTACTTATATGATACGCCATTTGAAAGAAGTGTTTTTCACTGGTTTGTACAAAGAAGAACTCTTGTCTCAGGTGTGCTGCTGAGGGAGGGCGATTTCCTCTTTGCTGAATTCTGTAACAATCGAAATGTTTGATAACAATCGCATTATTGTGTTTACATTTTTTCTCATTTCAAATTTCGCGGTTTTTTGTCGTCAACCAATCAGCGACAAGTTCGGTTATGTGGAAGTACAAGTTCGGAAATATCGTGAGAAAAAGTTCGGAAATATCGTGAGTTCGGAAATTTAGAGTTTAAGATTATCTTTCGACGTATTTTGTGACGCCCGAAATACGCGAGCATGGTCTCCTTGTTCTAGTCTTCTTGGGTTTTTGAGAAGGCGTTCAGCGCACTACAGTTTATAATAATTATAATATAAGTACAAAACAAACATAATATCTAATTTTTAATATAGACATTTGTATATCTAAATTATAAAATTTGTATTAAATTAAGGATCATAAGGAGGAACCAATGGAACATTTTAGGTGGAGCGGCACGTCAGTGTTACAGTAAAACATTTTTTTGGACAAGACTTAATAAACCACAAAATATTTTATTTATAGATTAGGCGTTTTAATATATTTTATTCAATAAGATTATCTAATTTTCAACAGGATAAAACTGAACGTTATACAGTTAGTAAGACTAAATACTTTACCTTATCTAGAGTGAATATAATTCCGGGTCCAATAAAGAACAGCCAAAATCTCGGTTCTCCGGTCAGCCTAGCTAGTCCGTGAATAAGGCATAAACCGTAGAACAAAATGTAGAGGCTGTGCGTAAACCAAAAGAATTTGTAAGCTTTCTTTCTGACGGTTGGGTGGGCAAATACGATAATTATACACATTATTATGAAAAGTAGAACACCTGTTAGTCCTGCAAAAATAATGGAATTAAAAAAAAACGCAAAAACCACAGAACGTTTAATTTAGAGTTAATTATAAAACATGTATGTAAGTCTTAAATGCTTGTGAGATTTGATGACATATATAAAATTCTATTTATATGTAATAGATGTAAAGAATTTATATGCATGTTATATAAGAATATAACACCCAGTATAATCAAATAAGCAACAATGTTGCATAAGATAACATTCGAGGTTGAGATAAGCTTATATTTCCCTTATCTTGAAACTTAATACAATTTTAGCTACACGTCTTATCTCAACGCTGAAACAAAGGCCCTTTGTCTGTTAATGCAAGAACTGCCAACCTGTAAGAATACGATAAACGTCTCCAAGAAATCTATTGAAAAGATCAGCATCTAGGAAGTTATAAAAAGGCTTAAGCTTGCATCAACAAACGCCTGTACTGATAGTTTAGTTCTGAAGTCAGACCAGTTTAGAAAAGTCGTGAGACGCGTTCGTTCGTTAGCCAGTTAGTGCTATTCGGCAACGGCTCACTCTCGGTCAAAATTAAACAACTGTAATTTGAATCAAAAAATTGTAACTCTAAAATAAAAAAGTGAAACAAGAAAAAAATTGTTTTAAAAAATCATTATATCGAAAATCGATATAACAAATTGGCGCAGTCGTGCGGATTTCACGCGTTATTAGAACACGGACATTGCCTAACTAGTGACGTGGGATTCCAATCCTTCAGTGAGAAGAAAGAACCTGCGGGAAGAAGAAACAAATTTCAAGAAAGAAACCCCAAAGAAAAAGAAGAAACAATTTCAAGAAAGAAACCCCAAAGAAAAGGGAAGAAGAAAGAATTTTCAAGAAAGAAAATCCAAGAAAAATTTCCAAGAAAGAAATTTCAAGAAAGAAACAGGAGTAAATCACAAGTAGAACACGGCACCGGTCCTCACTATTTGCGGTTCTCTTGAGACGAAAGCAGAGCATCCAAACCTTCGATCTTCGAGCATCAAAGCCTTCGATCTCCGAGCATCAAAACCTTCGATCTTCGAGCATCCTAGTCCCTCTAGAACAAGGAGCTGCCTAACTAGTTCGCCTAGAGAAGCCGAGACGGATGGAAAAAGCTTGGTAAGTCAAAGAATTGTCTCGCTTGCATTGTCACGCTTTACCTAGTTTTAAGTTGAAAGAAAAACAGGATACAAACCATTCTGTTTACCCCTTTTACCAATTAGTAACCGTTCTAGTCAGTAACAATCAAAAAGAAAAACATTTTAGGCAAGTTTTGTGAAACAAATTTTAAAATCCAAAAAAAAAAAAAAAATATTTCTCTTTTACCTAGATATTTTTTGTTAATCACATTTAATTTGTTTAAATAAAATCAAAACAAAATGGAACACGAAACTGAAGACATTCCGGTAGAACCCTACAAACTAGCCGAAATATTTTCAATCGTTCCTGAATTTGATGGAAATCAGATTTTCTTACAAACATTCATAAATGCCGTAAGATGTGCGTTTGATATGGCAGTAGATAACCAACGAATACTTTTAACTCTCCATGTCAAAAATAAATTGCGCGGAAAAGCAGCGGAACTTGTAAATTCACGAAACCCATCCACCTGGGATGAAATTAAAAATCTATTAGAAACTCATTTTGGAGATTCAAGAGATCTCACCTCTCTAATACAAGACCTCCAACGAATTACCCAACATTCGAATGAGTCAGCTTTAAATTTTGTATCAAGATTGCAGACACACAACGCAAAAATGCACGCCGCAATTCAGAAACAACACTTAACACCAGAACAAAAAACCGCACAATCAAACTTAATAGAAACAATGACACTAAACACCTTACTAACAGGTTTAGATCCAAAATTAGCCCCTATCATCAGAGCAAGTAACCCTCGAGATATGTTACATGCTATTGGCAGAATAAAACGTGAATTACAACTATCTTATTTCGAATCACAAAAATTACAAAGAAACAAACAGGTAACAAACCAACAAAATTCTTTTAGGCCCAACCAACAAAAACCAAACATCCAAAAATCATGTTCACACTGTAAACGATTAGGTCACACAATAAACGAATGTCGGATGAGACAAAACAATTCTCAGTATTTCCCATTTCAAAATTTTTCGAATAATTACAATCAAAATCAAACATCATCACAAAATTTTTCTAGACCACAATTTAACCAAAATTTTTCTAAGCCCCAATTTAACCAAAATAGGCCAACAAACCTGCCAAATTACCAACAAAACAGACCTTTAGCGATAAGGCCTAACCCAAATTTCAATAATCAACAAAGACCACCGATAATTAGACAAAATCCAAATTACCAATCACCCAAAACTCATCATTTTAACACCCAAAATCAATATTACGATTACAACTATGGTTCCCCGATTCATGAGTATAACAACGAATACTACTTTGATGATACCGCTCATCAAAATCAATTCGAAACAAATTATAGCACATTTGATGATACCGCTCATCAAAATCAATTCGAAACAAATTTCAGCATATTTGATGATACCGCTCATCAAAACCAATACGAACATCATAATACATCTGATGATACAGTTCACCAATACTACGACGAAAATTACCAACATGAGTATACAAACAATCATTACGAAAACCAGGATTTTCACAAGCGTTTATCAATCGAAAACCAACCGCCAGATTTAACACCGAACTTAACCGAAATTCAATCCCAAATGCAAACACTACACTTGAACAAACAGGCAGACGAACAGATCTTCCTTTAGAAATTAAATCGGAAAAAATCACTTTTAACCGTTAGCTCAAAAAATCTTTATTACATAAAAAGACGCTACCGATAAATTCAAAATTTTAATAGACTCTGGAGCCGGACTTTCTATTTTCAAACCAGAA
This sequence comes from Aromia moschata, assembly GCA_029963805.1. Taxonomy (NCBI): domain Eukaryota; kingdom Metazoa; phylum Arthropoda; class Insecta; order Coleoptera; family Cerambycidae; genus Aromia; species Aromia moschata. Next base: position 31,595 of record JAPWTK010001456.1, read on the forward strand.
ACATGCAAAAATTACTCTCAACGTTCCCAGAAAATTTAGTAATACAAGGCATTACAGATCAAAAAATTTTAATACAAGAATCAGTTTTAATCCCATTTACATCAGGAAACCCTCACAAAGTGTACATTCATAATCTCGATATCGATTTCGACGGACTTTTAGGAGCAGATTTTCTCGAACATTATAACTGTGTCATGGACATAAAAAACAAACAACTAATCACAAATTTCAAAACCATTCCTTTATTTAAAGTAGAAGAAACCTCGGAAAAACAGGAAAACCCTCAAAACAAAAAATTGCCAAAATTTCAAACAAAATTTGAAAACAACATTTTAATTCCACCTCGTACCGAACAAATATTTAAATTTAATTGCAACCTAACCAACACAGAAGCTATACTGGTAGCTCAAGAAAAAGAAAAAGTTAGATTACCAAATGCTATTGTCAAAATTAACAACAAAGGAGAATTTTATTCAACAGTCCTCAACGCAAATGCTATTCCAAAATCAATAAATTTTTCGGACATCGAACTCGAACCAATCCAAAATATTTCAATAAATTGCCAAAATTTTGATGAACCTCCCGATTCATCAATCCCTATTGACAGAAATTCAGAAATTCAAAATCAATTGAGACTCGAACATTTAAACGACGAAGAAAGAAATTTAATAACCGAACTTTGTTTAAATTTCTCAGATATCTTCTATCTGGAAGGAGATAATTTAACTTTTACCAACGAAATTAAACACTCAATAGACACAGAAAACGCAAAACCTATTTTCACTAAATCGTACCGTTACCCTCAAATTCACAAAGATGAAGTAAAGCAACAAATTTCAAAAATGTTACAACAAGGTATAATAAGACCATCTCTTTCACCATGGTCGTCCCCTGTATGGGTTGTCCCAAAAAAAATGGACGCCTCCGGAAAACAAAAATGGCGCGTAGTCGTTGATTACCGTAAGCTAAATGAAGTTACCGTAGGAGATAAATACCCTCTTCCAAATATTTCAGATTTACTTGACCAATTAGGAAAATGCCAATACTTCACTACTTTAGACCTAGCATCAGGCTTTCACCAAATCGAAATTGACCCAAAAGATATTCCAAAAACAGCTTTTTTCAGTAGAGAACGGACATTTCGAATTTTTACGTGTTGCGTTCGGATTAAAAAATGCACCAGCTACGTTTCAAAGAGTTATGGATAATATTTTATTAGGTATTCAAAACGAAAGATGTCTCGTATACATGGATGACATCATAGTCTATTCACCAACCATTCACGAACACATTGCTAGACTATCAGAAGTATTTAAACGTTTACGAAAAGCAAATTTAAAAATTCAACCTGACAAATGCGAATTTTTACGTAAAGAAGTTGCATATTTAGGTCACATTATCACACCCGACGGAGTAAAACCAAACCCCGAAAAAAATTAATTGTGTCGCAAATTTTCCAGAACCAAAAAATCAAAAGGACATAAAATCATTTTTAGGACTATCAGGATATTACAGACGATTCATTCCTCAATTTGCAAAATTAGCTAAACCATTGACAAAATTACTTCAAAAAAGATATCACATTTAATTTCGATTCTGAGTGTCAAAAATCATTTAATCAATTAAAAGAATTATTAACCTCTTCACCAATTTTAATTTATCCAAATTTTGATGAACCATTTATTTTAACAACTGACGCAAGTTCATACGCAATAGGAGCCGTCTTATCACAAGGCCCAATCGGAAAGATCTTCCAATTGCTTATGCCTCACGAACCCTATGTCATGCCGAAACCAGATATTCAACTATCGAAAGAGAACTTCTCGCCATAGTATGGTCAGTCAAACATTTCAGACCCTATCTTTTCGGACGAAAATTCAAACTAATAACGGATCACAGACCATTAACTTGGTTATTCTCAATAAAAGACCCAGGAAGTCGCCTCGCTCGCTGGCGTTTAAAATTAGAAGAGTACGATTACGAAATTGAATACAAACCCGGTAAAATTAACAAAAATGCAGATGCCCTTTCAAGAATTAAAATCAATCATTTCCAAAAATGTTCAGAACTACAAAACAAAATTTTCACCTCGAACTCAGATAACGAATCTAACACCTCAGATTTAACTGAAATCTCACCAGAAACAATCTTAGAAGAACTCGATACTTTTGTAAACTTATATAAAACACAATCATTAATTGACTACTCGAAAATCAATTTTACAAATGATCAATTATTAGACAAATCACATAAAGAAATATTAACATTTTTCCAAAAAGACAAATTACAAGATTTACATTACAAAATAATCGAAGACATTTTTGAGGAAAATCCAAATTTTTGTCATAACAAAATAAAATATCGTCACAAGTAAAACAATCAAAGACAGAAAAATACTACATCGTCTTATTACCATTTGACCCAGATGAAGTAATCGAAACCATGTTCATAACACTCTACAGAGAGAAAGATATTTTCGACCATTCAAAAACATATTATGTCGAAAACAATTTAGACCTACCCATTCTAGAAATGCTTTCATTTATTTTTTCTGAAAAAGAATTAAAATTAACTATTTGCCAAAACTTAATTCAAATTCCCGATCAAGACCAAATTCCAATAATCTTAGAACAATATCATGTAGGAAAAGCAAACCTCCACCGCGGAATAAACGAAACAATAAGAAGAATCAAAAGCAAATACAATTGGCAAGGTTTAACTAAAGACGTAGAGAAATTCATCCAAAATTGTGAAATTTGTCAAAAATCCAAAATTTTACGAAAAAATCTAAGCAACCCTCTTGTAATAACAGAAACACCAAAAAACACCTTTCGAAAGAATCAATATAGACATTTTAGAAATTCCAACTAGAAATTACGTCCTGACAATAAGAGACGAATTAACAAAATTCACCCAAGCATATCCACTTCAAGACAAATCAGCTAAATCGACAGTAAACACTCTTTTACTCTATTTTCAACATTATGGTACACCTCTTCGCATACATTGTGATTACGGAAAAAGAATTCGACAACACACTTTTAAAAGATTTATGTTCCCTTTACAACATCAAATTAACATTTTCAAGCGTTAACCATCCTCAAAGTAATGGATCAGTCGAAAGATTCCATGCTTCACTATTAGAAATGATTAGAGTGAACTTATTAGAAAATCCAAATGAACATCCTTTAACAGTCATACCATATGCTGTTATTTGCTATAACAATTCAGTAAACAAAACTCACGGTTTCACACCATACGAACTAATTTTCGGACATACGTCTAGTCGTCCTCCTGAAACACTATACAACCAAAAAGAATTAATTTCGAAATACGTACGCGATTTAAATAACAAAATTTCATATTACTACAAAAATCGCTCGAACAAAACAAATTTACAAAAAGAAAAAGCTAAAACCAGATTTGACAAACACATATCACAAAATATTCCACAATACAAAATCGGAGATAAAGTCTACATAAAAGAATCTCAAATTAAGGACAAATTGAAAAACAAATTTAACGGTCCTTTCGAAATTATCGAAACCTTTCAAAATTCAGCAATTCTTTTAAATCCCGAAACAAATCAAAAAACTAAAGTAAACTTCGATAGAATGAAACCCTATTTTGAAAGCTAAATTTACTTTCAGGATACTCCCTGCTGATCGGAACAGCAATTTCACAATACACCATTTCACCTATCAACAATACCATCGGAATATATTACCATCAAGACAGTCAAATCACAATTACAAACAAAAAATGGACACTGCTAGTACACAAAAATGTATCTGCACTACAACTCGCATTCGAACACAATGAAAAAATATTAGAAAATTTAATAAAAACAATCGAACCAAATTTTGAAAACATGAATTTATTCAAGGGACAAGTAAAAATACACGTTAGCTTACTAACACAAATTTCGAGATCAATCGAAGAAAAATTACAAGAAATCAACTTTGATACGAAACGTTACAAACGTGGAATTCTAAATGGCATCGGAACAATATTCAAATCAATAACAGGAAATTTAGATTCAGAAGATGGCGAATATTATGCAAATTGCATTAACAAATTAACAAATGATGAACACCAATTAGAAAACTTATTGAAAAATCAAATATCGGTAACCACAAGTGTTATCAAAAACTTTAACACAACCATACAAAAAATTACAAATCGATGAGGTCACATTTAACAATGACATTAAAATAATTTCAGATTCAATCTACAAAACGGCAGATAAAATAAAAATAATTGAAGCCAAACTTAAATTTTTAGAAAAATGCGAACTGCTCATGGAAAGTTATCTGTATATCGAAGATCAGTTAAATAATGTTTTAAATTCAATAACATTTGCGCGACTAAAAATAATACATTCTTCAATCATTAATCCTGAAAACCTGATAACTTCACTTCAGGAAATTTCTCAAAATTTACATCAAAACAATTTACCTCTTATAATCAAATTATCCAATGTAGCAAAATATCTAGATATAATTGAATTAGAAGCATTCCAAACAAATTCAAATTTAGTATTTGTATTAAAAATACCCCTAATCGACCAACAACGCTACACCTTATCCAGAATTTTCCCAATTCCTATCTTAAACAACAGAACTGGTTTATATCATGTACTGTCAACTTCTCAAAAATATATCGCGCGTGATGACGATTCTTTGATGTACATTGCTATGTCGGATTTAAACACATGCAAACCATTATTTCCCGGCACAAGGATTTGTTCAAATTTATTCGGATATCCAATTGATGACAACGCCATATGCGAAGCTCAAATACTCAAAAACCTAAGGACTCTTCCAGAAAACTGTCAAACGTCTGTTATTTTCGCAAAAGGATACAAAGTCCAACAGCTAACTCCAACCACCTGGCTTATTATAAATCCAGAACCTCTTCAAGTCACAGTCAACTGCAGAAGCATAAATTCAAGAACCGAATTAATCTTCAAAAATTCCATCCTGAAGCTACAACCTGGATGTACCGCATTCATCGGAGCAACAAAAGTTCAAGCCGATTCCAATGACGTCACCGTCGCTAACTACGACCCTCATCAGATTCTAATCCCTTTTGATTGTTGTGAAGATATCCCAGACAACATTCAAATCCCCAAATTACAACCTCTAAAACTAAACGACCTCAACGTTGAAGACCTCAATATTGCCAAGCACAAATTAGACGAATATTCCAAAACCCTCGACGACCTAATCAACGAACCTTTTGTCACCAAACACATTTCATGGTTTACCTATTTTACCATCATTCTAATAATTACTCTTATTATCCTTTACATTTTTTGTAAATGCCAAAGAAAAAGGAGACTAGCCATCGCCCCTTTCAAATTCTCCACCACCTCCACCAGGACCTCAAGATTCAGCAAGCTGCGTTTCTCTTCAATACTACCCAGAAGGAGACCATCCATTCGTCCCGAAGACATCGCTGTCCCAGAAGAAGAAGACATCGAATTTAATAAAAAAATCAGTTTAGTTCAGTGCCAGTGTACTAAAACCAAGTGAAAATAAATTTTAAGACTTTGATTTAATCAATGATCAATTTAACCTTTTACTAATTAATCAACATATTAATTTTACAATTTTAAATGTTTCATATCCTACTTTTAATTTTGTATTTTCATATTTAAAAATATTTCGCTTTGTTAAAAGTTGCTGTACATATAACACCAACTTTTAATAATAGGAGGGGAGTTGTTATATAAGAATATAACACCCAGTATAATCAAATAAGCAACAATGTTGCATAAGATAACATTCGAGGTTGAGATAAGCTTATATTTCCCTTATCTTGGAACTTAATACAATTTTAGCTACACGTCTTATCTCAACGCTGAAACAAAGGCCCTTTGTCTGTTAATGCAAGAACTGCCAACCTGTAAGAATACGATAAACGTCTCCAAGAAATCTATTGAAAAGATCAGCATCTAGGAAGTTATAAAAAAGGCTTAAGCTCTGCATCAACAAACGCCTGTACTGATAGTTTAGTTCTGAAGTCAGACCAGTTTAGAAAAGTCGTGAGACGCGTTCGTTCGTTAGCCAGTTAGTGCTATTCGGCAACGGCTCACTCTCGGTCAAAATTAAACAACTGTAATTTGAATCAAAAAATTGTAACTCTAAAATAAAAAAGTGAAACAAGAAAAATTGTTTTAAAAAATCATTATATCGAAAAATCGATATAACATGCATTAGATGCAAGTATAAATGAGTGATAATATCTGCATTTTAAATAAAAATACAATGCCAAGGCTAACTAGCGTTGCACTAAAAAAAGTTTTTTTTACGGTATGTAGATTTGAAAGTAGTCTTAAAATTGTAAAATATTTTATACTCGTATCTATTTACTAATTTTAATAAAAAACTCACCTGTTATCGTTTGGAACAACCAATATGTTATACCGGGTTTATAATCCGAAGGGAATCGAACTTCATTAGTCATGCACTTCAAATTTTCTATAGGTTGAGTAGATACGTGATAGAAATTCACTATATGACCAACGGTATGTAACAAGGAAAAGAACAGGGCGGTACACGCCGCTATTTTGTGAAACTGTATATTAGCATCCAACGGTATATACTGCTGGATGGAGACCTCCTTTAATTTGGTTATTAAATTTCTCGACATCGTCAGCAGTAAAATGCTGTAGCAAAATGATAATGATGCTGCCGAGCCCCTCGTTATGGCTATTCCAACTCCCATTATGGCGTAAATCGGTATGTTCAGCCATGAAGGAATAATCTGAAATGTCGGCTTTAAGTACGTTTAAGTAATTCTAGTTAGTTATACGAGATGCAGTAAAGTCACAAGAACAATTTGGTAAACAAATCCTTATTTAATAAAATGCGTCGTCACAAATACCAACGCAATAGCTCAAAATATCAGAGGATGAGACAAAAGCAGAAAAAATTGAATATTATTCACGTCATAGTAGAGATAAGTCAAATGCGACTTATAACTTGTAATTTCTTTTAATGCGAATAATTTCGTAAGTATTAAAAATTCCATCTTCAGGCAAGATTGATAAAAAATAAGAGTTATAATTTTTTACCTTATTTACTACTTCTTGATTTTTTATAAAAAATATTTTACTTCTCGCGCGAAGGTGGAACTTTAATAGTTTTGAAAAAAGTTTTTTAGTGGAAGAAAAATAAGGTGTGTTATTAAGACTATTTATTTTATAAATCGAATTAATAACATAGTCATCAACAGTGGAAAGAGAGGTCCTTGAAAGAAAACAACGCAGTAACTGCAAAATATGTTGTTTTGGGGTGTTACCTCTCTTCAGTACAGTGCATCTTAATTCGTATGTATTAGATTACTGTAAAAAAGGGACATCATAGAAAATAAAGGATATAATACGAATCACAAGGGATTTTCTTGTCTAAGGAGAATACAATAGTTGCTTGATGTTCCACTGCAGCAAGAGCATTGAAGTCTGAACTAGACTCTGTTATATAGACCTTGTGATTCGTATACTATCCTATATTTCCTAATATGTGTTCTTTTTCCCACGTTATTTATGATGCTCCGTCCTGATGAGTGATGAGGAGTAATAACGTCAAAACAATATTCTTTGCAGGTAATTAATTGTTTCTTTCCTGTCCTATGTAATACATTTTTTCCCTTAGTATGTTTATAGTTCGACCTAATATTCATTCCAACTTTAATGAGTACTTTACAAAATATATTAGGTTAAACATCTACAATTAAGATTTTGTAAAAGCATTTTGCCTTTAAAATATATCAAACTTCTTTCATTTTGCCCTACTAGTGGAACAATGAGAAACATTTTTTGACAAGGGCGTAGCCAAGGGGGCGATCGCCCCCCAAAGGGTCAAGTAAAAACCAAAATACTCGGGGGAATGCGGTTGCCGTTGCCTCTAGTGACCTTTTTTTGGATTTTTTGTTT